>JAHZNB010001107.1:0-32467 GCA_027744295.1 Callyntrura guangdongensis
TATGGGGGTCACCAGGTCACATGCATTTACGCTTGCATGTTCACTTGTACAGTATCGACGACGCTACGGAACTTACATATCTGAGTTACACTCATCTCGTGAACTTTCGTAAGCGAAGCTTTGGAAGTTATTGGGATCACAATCATGTATGTCTGTCGGTCTGTCTATAGGTCCGTACTTGACATAATCAAAGATCCAAG
The DNA here is from genome assembly GCA_027744295.1 of Callyntrura guangdongensis. NCBI lineage: Eukaryota > Metazoa > Arthropoda > Collembola > Entomobryomorpha > Paronellidae > Callyntrura > Callyntrura guangdongensis. The sequence continues at coordinate 201 of JAHZNB010001107.1, forward strand.
ACTTAACTTTAGTCACTACCAAGTCCTCAATATTTTGCTACACTTTCGTTACTTTAAACCCACTTCTTATCTGTTTTGTCACCACCAATGGCATCCCAAGGCCTCCCAAACTTTGGACATACTACTTTGATTTTTCGTCATCAGTGGTTCAGTGATCGCCCGGAGCATTGAACTGTTTCTTCGAGCTCTCTAACGGCTTTTTGTTTCCCGGGCATTGCACAAAACAAAAAAGGCCAAACTTGGGGCCCAAGGATGGTGCCTCCTCGTGACGGGCCCTGGTAACACGAAAAGGCCTCGTTTGTGTGGCTAAAGCATCCAAGCCAAGAATTTTAACATCTGACGTTGTACAATTTGTTGAGAATATACGTACTTTGCTTTAGTGTGGATGCTATCTTGCGCCTGTTTACAGGCGTTATGCCACCATGCCCAACTCCCACCTGCGTCTAACTGCCACCAAGTCCAACTCCCACCATGCCTAAATTGTTTACCATTCCGATTTAGATATAACAAAATAGAGAACAATATTAATATTTACATTTCTTGTTTATTCGAACTACGCTAAAAGTATACATAATTTAAAACATTTAAAATTTTATCACATTTTTATATCACCTTTATTGCAATGTCAATTAAAACATTTTTGGCTTTTTATGCTTATTACTATTCTTATTCTTAAAAGTTCAAACAATGAATATTCTTAATAAAGTAACAGTAAAGTAACCTACTTAATAAAACATAGTACGTGACTATTAGCCTTTGGTTGACAGCTTGAATTGAGGGACAGTGAACTTAAGTTGAGCAAAAATATGCATACTTGAAACTAGGTGAGACTTTTGGTCGTATTCTTGATGAATACTTTTCATTATGTAAGGAGAAGTCTTCTTTTCTATGCTCACATGTGTAGTTCGAATAAACAAGAAATTTAAATATTAATATTGTTATCATTTTTGTAATAACTAAATAGGAATGGTACAGTAAACAATTTAGGTATGGTAGGAGTTTACCATGGTGGGAGTTGGATATGGTGGCAGTTAGACGCAGGCGGGAGTTGTGCTTGGTGGCAGTTAGACCCTGGTAGAAGTTGAGGCTGGTGGGAGTTGGGCATGGTGGTAGTTTACAGAGGTGGCAGTTAGACCCTTGGTGGGAGTTACACCATGGTGGCATAACGCCGGTTACGCTTGCGCCTTACGTTTAGTTCTCAGCGAACTCTTAACGAACTCTTAGCGAAAGTTTAATCATTCGTTCGTCTCTTTGGCTTTAGCAAAGAAGGGAAAGCATTACTGAAATGAATTGATAGGTACGAATGACCGTCCCGTCTCATCAGCAACAGCCGTCCCCACCAAAAGGAACTTGCTTTTCCCGTTAGCGTCGTCCCCCAAGAAGCCACGAAACACACCGTTACTTACCAACCAAAGTGCGTCACACAGGGAGGCTTTTGATAGCTGCAGCAGCCTCGTGCATTTACTAAACTTCACGGAAAAAAGACGTTATAATGAGATAGAATTCAGTATTTTTGTTAAATGCAAATGCAATCTCGACTCTTGAGGTTCTGTTAGTCCTCCTGAGGTAAAAAAGTGAATCACGTTTGTGTAAGTATATCATGAATATGAGGATAGTCAAAGAAAAATCAAGTACTTGCTTTCCCCGCCAGCGTGCACTATCATTTTGTGAGGGCGAAGATTACACAAGTACATCATTTGAATATCTCGGATGCTTTTGATAGTTTTCAGATAATTAAATAAGCCACGGACTTTTGCATTTGCAACGTTCGTGGTAAAAAACTTTGTTCATTTTGACCTGGCGGCATAAAAATGACTTCTGCCGCTAGCAACTTCTGCTGCAAATTAATACATTACGTAAAGGAAACAAACTATACTCTCCATCATTTGCAACTGTGTTTTGAGGGAGAAATACACCACGTAATCATTTGCGCCATTTACGGCCATCGAAGACGAAATTGAATTCAATGAAGAGTGCAATCCTAGTAACTTAACAGACAAAACGCATGAAGAAATTTGGGAACATGTTATAAAACATTTGCAACTGCGACCGTTTATTCATAGCAAATATACGTTGCAACGCGTATCGTAGTAGACTGATTCTCGACACAAATGATGCAGGCTATTAAGCTTTATTTTGTTGTCACATTAACGGTCGGGCCCATTGCGCCTGAAGTTTTCGAGGTCCTAAGACGACTTTATACTGTTCCACCTGTTGAACTAAAAATATTCCTACGTTTAAACATGTTGAGAGTAAAAGTGAAATAGTATTAGAAAAAGAAAAGTCTGAAAATATAGAGGTTATCCCAAGACTTAATAAAGCACTTAATAGTGAGACACCTATTAGAGTAAATAATAAATGGGTAAATATCCTTCGCGTCGTTAATGAGTTCGAAGAACACATACCAGTGGAAGTAGTCAAATTTATATCCGATTGTTGTGCAAAATCACTGGATCTTGACGCTGTGTCGTGTGACGAAGTACGTAATCTTATAGCAAATTTGAATCAAAAAAGATTTTGTATTAAGAACCGTTCTGGGAAACAATAATTTAATAAAAGCTGTGTCGTACATGTTGAAAACGCGCTCAGCTTTTACTTGGCTGCGAAAAATTAACGAGGATAAAAATTTAAAAACGAGACAAGTTGAAGCAACGTGTTAATATGAAGTAAAAGGTTTCATGGAAGCTTGATGGTGATACACCTCTATCCGATGAGCAACAGGTTTACGAAAAATTCAGTGATCCACCTCTATCCGATGAGCAACAAGTCTACGAAACATCCGGTGATCTACCTCTTTCCGATGAGTAACAAGTCTACGAAACATCCGGTGATCTACCTCTTTCCGATGAGTAACAAGTCTACGAAACATCCGGTGATCTACCTCAATCCAATAAGCAACAACTCGAGAGAACCTCCATTGACGCACTCGAAAACGATCATAAACAAATGCTCACCAGGAAACGTAAACAGTGCAGTGCAATGAACGACAGCCACAGACAACAAAAAGCGAAATTGCGAAATTAAAGAATGATATAATCGCTTCGAATTCCACGCCGGAAATTCCGCCAACAGCTTGCAGAAGCATTTTTGTCCTATCTGTAAGTGTCAAGTGACAATTTGGTTGACTGTTTCAATTTATTAACACTATATAATATATGTATATGTATCAGTTTACAAGTTTACAATTTGCGTTGTATTGTTTTGTACAGGGCCCGTACGGATAACCGGGAGGAGCTTTACAAGGCAAAGTTGATTTTGAGAGAAACTTATGCTAACTGTCAAAACCTGTTGGGAAGCAAATTAACAAAATACAGCACATTAATCATATCATATAGTATTAATGGTTAAAATATTACATAAAAAGTGATTCACTTCTTCAGTAGGGAATTAATCCTGTATCTATTGTAATTAAATTTAAATAAAAAATTTGTTCATTTTGACCTGGCGGCAGAAGTCATACTTATACAGCCAGGTCAAAATGAACAATTTTTTTACCACGAACGCTGCAAATGCAACGTCCGTGGCTTATTCAATTATCTAAAAGTGATTTGAGAAGCTGGAACAAAAGTTAGTCAGTTGTAGCACAATATGGTCGAGTGAGATAGGACACAATATTGAAGTCATATTACTTTCGTAAATTGCCATTTATCGAAATACACTACGTAATAAAATAAGTTTATTTAGTTTCGAAGAAAAAGTGTCTGCTCGTTGTTTCAGTGGTTTATTATTTTTCGTACCGATTATGATAAACACTGAGAATGGGTACTGATGTTAGTAAATTTATATTATTGAGAGCCTCCATAATTTACATATTTTCGTTTATACTATAAATTGTTGTTAACAGGTTTTGTTTATCGTATAATATTTTGTTCATTAAAGTTGTTTAAAGTTGTTTTGGTACATAAGTTGTACTTTAATGAAGTTGTATTTTAGTTAAGTTGTATTTTAGTTAAGTTGTACTTTAATGAAGTTGTATTTTAGTTAAGTTGTATTTTAGTTAAGTTGTATTTTAGTTAAGTTGTATTTTAGTTAAGTTGTATTTTAGTTAAGTTGTACTTTAATGAAGTTGTATTTTAGTCAAGTTGTATTTTAGTTAAGTTGTACTTTAGTTAAGTTTTATATTTTAATTAAGTTGTATTTAAATAAGTTGTATTTTAGTTAAGCATTTTTGTTTAATTTGTTAGATAAATTGTAATGTTAATTAAATTCTATATTATCGTTAAGTTGTAATTGATAATGTATTTGTTAGGTAATTTGAAATTGTTAATTAAATTGTATGATGTATCCGAAGAGATAGTAATCATTAATCATATCACTCGGCAATTTCGAAAAGAGCGAACATGTATACATGTGCTGTCTTAGGGGTATTTTATTGTTTATTCCATTATTCATAGTTTTACTTTCGAGAACTGAGTCGAATAAAAGGTTTTACTAAAATGCGGTGATTTCCCCTGGATATTCTCATAATTTTACAAAAATTCATGTATACGATAGCAATTAAAATATCGTGTCGTGTTTTAGAATTAATAAACAAGCTTGATGTTGGCACACTTAGTGCTGTTGAAAACGGTCTTCATATACATCTCTATATGAAATGGTATATGTATGTTATTTTTTCGGCTGACGAAAGGGTGACGTGGGGTTGTGCCACAGTAACACTCACAAGCACATATGATCTTCAAATTGTATCCCATAGCCTCTTAACCAGGCCAAACTAATGCCCATCCAGAAAAATCATGTTGAAGATGGACGCTAATTGATTTTAACACTGAAAAAACCCTCAAATTACATACCATTTTGCAGTAAATTTTTGCACTTAACTTAGATGTTCATATAAATAATTATGCATCAACGAGAACCGGGAAACCTCCGTGTTGGAAGATGGAACTGCCTATGAAGTAAATTTACTTTTTCTACAAAATCATTAAATTATTTATCAATCTACGAAAACAATCTAAGAAAATTATTAATCTACGGGTCAATAGAATATATCGAATGATTAAAAATTATTTTAGTAACTGCAGTAAGTATTTATCACTAGATTTGACTTATATGCTAACATTATATTGCACTAATTGTGTTCATAAATAATCACACATATATGGTTCGGTTTAGGATTTACGTATCCTGATCCTGTGAACATTATGTTTCATTGGCAGTAGGGCAACATTTTGTACATTATTGATCGGGGAATATTGAATTTACTGTGATTTGTTGGGATGGTAGTGGTAGATTCCTAAAACATGATTTCTTTATTCGTCATTTAAGTTACTAAATCTTGTTACTATATCTTGCACTTCATACAAATGCATCCAAACATAATTCGAAGTATTGTGCTTTCGTAATGGAATAGTACTGGCCGACACTGTTGACTGTCTACCAACCAATTACCAACTACTGACTAAGAGAGTTGCAAGTGCAAGTTGTGTGCAAGACTGTAGTTTCTTTTGTTTACATACGGCTACCAAACTTAACAAGACTGCTAACTTTAACTAAACTGCTGCTATACGATGCTAACTTCTGTTATATTGCTGATTTGATTGAATGTTGGATGATTGGATGCTGCTCTTGTGACGATACGATATTATTTTTGTTCGCTTTCGCTTGCTTGCTTGATCAAGTCTTTTTAAGGATGTGTGAATTAGAGGTGAGTATGGAGATCCTTCCTCAACTATACCATTCTTCGTCATAATATGCCCATCCAACGGTAATATATTTTTTATTTTAGGACAAACGGGACAAGTGACCTTGAATCATTGAAGGCTAAATTCTCAACTAATATCGTTAGTCATTTTTAACGGATTTAATTTCTTTGAAAATAATTTGTGTGGCAATGTTAATTGGTGAAACTTTAAAGATAATTAAAAATTAAATGCCGTTACCTGTATGAGATACATATATAGTAAACACACTACACCTTCAACAGAAGTTATTAAGCAAAAAATGAAACCAAATATTGACTAATGACCTGAAATATATTTTTAAACTTTATTTTAAATCTTTCAAATTAACTAATATACGTTAAATATTTTACTTCAGACCCAGACTCTTTACGAAAATTTTCAGTAGTAAATAGTTGAGATAAATTGTATATTGTAGTTGTACAAGCACTTTTGCGATTTACGTACATTTGATTTTAAATAGTTGGAAGGGTAGGATATTCATTGTATATTTAAATTAGTAATAGGAATCAGTACGCATTGCAACAATTCTCACCTCTATCGCGATCGCAAATGAAAATGTGAAATCTGTGAAACGTGAATGAGTTTGGACTGTATAAGTTATACATTATAACATGGTATGCAACGGTTTACTGTTTTGGTTACCTTGTACATGTGTGTATATGTACCGTATGATAAGTTAAATATATGTTTGTAGAAAAGTTAAGCAAGTGCAAATCAACTCAAACTCTCATCAGCTATACTACAATGTTATGTACTCTGTGATGGTCATCATCATAATAATCGTTGTAGTAACAACATTCAACATTTGTAGTAGTAACAGCTACATCACCAAATAATCGCCAATGTTGAGTATTAATGTATTTTACTAAGAAATTTTATTATCGACAAAATATCCACTCTTTATATATTTATTTGTATTTTGTATACTTTCAAACAACCAGGTGCCTTACGACGAATTTAAATTTTTAATAAAATATTAAATCATTTAAACTACACACCGTGTCTAAATATATTTTCTTTGGATCCCGATCCCTTGTTGCTGACAACTTTTTTACTCCTTGCTTAAATCCCGACTCATCAGAAAATTCTAGAGGTGTCTAACCAAACGCATCACAAATAAAATATACAAGTGTACTAATGAGTGTACATCACTAAACAACTAATGAATCATTCGTTTGATTTTTATCAAGAGCTTAAAATAGAAAAGTCTTTGTTATTGTTGGATTAATTTTTGTATTTGTTTTATAGAGAATAACCATGTATTTATGATGTTGATATACTTCTACTCTTAACTAATTATAAGAAATTTGCGTATTTATTGAGATTTCCTGTGTGCTTTATGTGTTTGTGTGTGTAGTCCAAGACGAAAGTAGACATTGCTGTAAAGCACGTTGCCAACGCTATTCAAAGTGAAAAATAACAGTCTTTTTCAACCTTTTGATGTGTTACTATCAATAATAGAGAAACTGTCTGTTTAGCATATGTCCAAGGAAATTGTATAGATAAGACATTCAGATTTTTTTTGCCAAATGCATGAACTGCATGAAATGCAATCCATGAACTGGAGATGGATGAAGGTGGATGACTATAAAATCTGAATATTTTAATAGTCTTACTGTACAGTACCGTACTACTGTGTCGGATGCGTCCAAAGTCTAGACGTGACGTAGATTTTTGTAGTGAACTGAAGGGGGAGTTGACATTAAGTAAAAAGACTTATAACCTAAACGTGTTCATGTTGGAAAGTTCATGTATTCACCATTTGCTGTCGCCAGGTGAATAGCTTAAGTTTTTAAAAAGTGTAATATGTAAAATGATTGTGTGTTGAGTCTTGTTGACTGCCCGATTTTCCTGGCGACACTGCAGAAACCGTCTCTCACGAACACACTAACTCGATGAAAAAGAACATAGACGTTATATTATGATTAATGACACTGACAGGAATATTCCTTTACATTCACATTACAGTTTTAAAGTTCATTTTATTTCACTATTTTAAATGATCAGTTACATTATACTAGCAGTAAGCGTGAAATTCGTAGTTTTATAATTTCTTAATCACACAGACGATAACTACACACGTGTTTGAGATAGAACCCACTCCAAGGAGAACTGACTGTACTCCATATCAGTTTTCATGGTAAGCACTTTGATACACAAAACAACACACAACACATTAAAAAATGTTTTCGTTTCGAGTACTTTGCACTTGGTCCAAAAGGTTATAAACTGGATTGACACTCTGCTTGTTTCGCTTGTATTTATTTTCGAATTTTGCTCTTGTATGATGTTAGCCGGATGTATTTATGTACAAATACACCTACTAACACTTGTTTCGGTTACATGTTTGCATTTGTACTATGTACTATTAATCCGGTGTTTACGGTACAATGTGAAGGAGGAAAAACGGCAGATGTCTGTGTTGACGTTACACTTACACTTGGAAAATGATCATCACCTACAAACTATACGCTGCTAGGTATATTGTGTTATTATGCTAGAAATGACGTTATCAACTTACTCATCATATTATAAGCGTAGCAGCTTCTTGTATTTTTTTCGGATGTCGGTGTTCTACATCTGTTGTCGGCTGATTCATCCTTATGGCAGACTTTAAAGCAATATCTGGCACAGCGTTCATACGTTATATTTATGTGAACATTATTTTTTTAAATTTTTCAAGATTGCAACGGTTTGGCAGAACTCCGGAAAAACGTGTGGAACCCGGAAAAATTTGGAAAACCATTACTATAATTAAGATCTGTATTGATCATTAAAGGTACCCAAATTTTGAAATATTATGTATTTTTTGTGCAAGAATACTCATAAGAAAAAGGCAGAAAAAGGAATATATTAATATTTTTCAGATCCATGCATGTGTCGAAGACGCGAATGTTTTAGTGTATTTTTCTAATTTTCCTAATCCCTGTGCTCGTGTCCACATATTTCCTCTGTTTATTTTCCTGTATTTTCATATAACATTTCTTTCCGTCGTCCTATTATAAAATTTTTAAAATGTACGGAAGTAGCAAAAATAGCTTTGCTGACCTCATGTCTATAGCGAAACAAAATGCTGACCAAGCTAGGAAAAAATCTTCAAAATTGGATGCGGATTCTGGTCGACCACGGAAAGCTGACCCAAAACAAGTAAAATTAAAGGAAGGAGTCGCCAAATTTTTGGCAAAACGTGATGAAGAGGAGAAAAGAAAAAAAGAATGCGAAAAGCTTAAAAAGGATAAACTTCTTCAGTTGAGACAACAAGATCGAAAAGCAACAAATCGTGTTCGAAAAATGTTGTCTATGACTAAATCCGCCAATAAAAGTTGTGTCGACGATGCAAGGGATTGTTTAAATGATAGCGTAACAGCACAGGCACAAGGTAAATTCAATGTTATAGCACTTGACATTTTATGCAAACATTTCTTCCCATTGATCCCCGAACATAACGTTGTTTACATTTTAAATGTTGGATTTTAATTTGATAAAAAAATTAAAGGGGACTTCCAGCCTGACGAAGATGACTATGGTTACACATCTAATTACGCGGACATGATGCATAAAAAAATGATGGAGAAATATAAGTCGATTCCCATAAAACCAGCATTCCCTCAAACTTCCAGTGTGCCTATACCAAAACATCAATCACTTATTAAGAACGGAACTGGGTGGAGAAAAAGCGGATCGTCGCAGTATGAAGAAGACGACAAAGCTTACTCGAGTCCGGAACAAGACCAATATGAAGAACCTCCTAGCAGTAGTAACAATAACCATAAAAGGCAAGAAAAACCTTCAAAGCCCAATAGACCACCCCCACCCGATTACCGTGCGCTACTTCAAATGGCTCAGGAAAAGAAATTTGAACCTCCAAAACCAGTAAAATTAAAACCTATGAATGACAAGAACGCGGTGAAAGAGGTTTTCGAATACGGACGACCAATGACGGCGAAAGAGAAGAAAGCATTCCTTGAACAGAAGGAATTGAAGGAAAGAGTCGCCAGGCGAATGGAAGAAAGATCGGATAAAAATAACAACAGTAACGGCAGTTCGAGTATTGACAACAAGCCCGGCAAAATGCCTAGCTTTAAAATTCCCAAGGCACGAGGAAACGTAGAAGAAAGTACACATGCATCTTCAGAAGCACCTCCACCCAAAAAACCTAGGGTTTCTGATGCAGGACCAAGTAATAGCGGTAAGCTCACAAAAGAAAGTTCAAAACCAGCCAGACCTGCGGAACCTGTCGAAAAAAGTCTCCCTAATAAATCCAATGTTATGCCAAATACTAAGCCAAACGGTGTAAAACCTGCTTCCTCGTCTAGCACCTTACCTTTACGTACTATAGAAAAACCGCATAAACAAAGCCTAGGAAACCCTTCAAAATCCACTAGCGATAATCCAAATCGTGATAGACACACAAATGTTTCTCAACAAACGAAAATAGACCAAAGATCTGAAAGAATTGCTCAGGAAAGGATGGAATTGGTTAAGGAGAAACCGCGATATTTAGCTGCATTTAACGGCGGTAAAGAACGAGAAAGGGATAGAGATAAAGAAAGAGTCAACAAGAAACAACCACTTTTGTCAAATGATTCAAATAAACCAAGACCCGGTAGTAGTCGTGAAGTGCAACCACCTCTTCAAAAGGAGAAAAATTACGATTCTCGTGAAAAAGTACAACCAGGTCCTAAGTCGAACCAAAACGATAGAAATAGGCCGCCGATGAAGAGTGGAGACCGGGAAGACATGAGACCACCACCTAGGAGGAACATCGAACAGGCACCTAGAAGAGAAATGCCGTCTGCCCGGCGAGAATTACCAATGAAAGCGCAATCTAGAATGCGAGATAATTCTCCGCCAAGAATGAGACCACCGAACCCGAAATCATTTAGAGGTAAAACTGGTTTTTTTTCTAGTAGCTGAGCCAACACATGGGTACTACTATGTATGTCAGTATTTAATTCAACTTTTCTCCTAATTAACAGGTAGAGCAGTCATTGATAGTGATGAGGACTACGACTCCGAAATGGATGACTTTATCGATGACTCTGAAGTGGACATGGGCAACATTTCTGCGGAAATCAGTAGAATTTTCAATTACGATAGAAGAAGGTACCAGTATGACGAAAGTGATGATGAGTGCATGGAGTCATCTGTAGCACAGCAAATGAGGGAAGAACAACGGAGTCTTAGACTAGGTAAGTTCGAATCCTAGTATTTCTTAATGTGGTTTAAGTACTATTTACTGAATCCTAATTCACATAATTTTTGCTTTTTCTAATTCATATAATATGTAATTTGCATGGAAACTCAGGAATTCAAGAAGACTTAGAAGATATTGCCCGTGAGGAGGAAGAGAAGCGACGAAAAATTCTCAAGACCAAGAAAAGATAGAACTTAGTTAACGGATTTAGAATTGGAAAATTAAACCATGCAATTGAAAAGCATGATTTCTTTGATAAATCACAATCTCAGGAAGATTAGTATATTTTAGGTAGTTAATCGCAATGCAAAACTGATTTGTGTTAAAAATATATTTTACGTAGAGTAATTGTGTAATTACTTCATACATGTCTATATCGACATGTAAAATGGTAGCATGTGGACATATTGCCGGACATATTTACAATTGCTTCAAATCGCATAAAAATAATTTATAGTATACTTTTCGCCAAAATGTAAAATTTTAAGTACATAATATAATATATATCTATAACCGATAGATAAAAAACTTTCACGAATCTTTTTTTACCAACGGTTCTGTCAATAAAAACTGCGAACTATGTGATATGAAAAATGAAGATATGAATACACGCATCATCATAAATTAATAAGTAAGTTGACTTTTGATACTTCGCAAATTTAGGAAAATATACGATGATAGTGGACAATCGTAAATCGCAGTAAATTCTATTATGATGGGTATAGTAACTTTTGTTAAATACGTACTTTGTACTTTGATTTTATAGATATTACTCTACATGTGCATAGATGCAGTTTGTTGCCTCCTATCAATGTCAATTGAACATGCTAAGTCAGAATTTTGTGTTAATTAATATACTATGTATAACTTCACTTTACGCAAAGAGTGGCTAAGTGACTATTGGCTATAAAAAGTTTAAATACAAACAACATTATTTATAGGCAGTTGGGTGCAAGTATCTGATCAGTGATCACGTAATCTGCTTCGTAAATTATATATTGGTGTCGTATATTACAATAGCACATAAGATAATGTAACCTCGTTTCCATTTTAAAATGGATAAACGAAATAGCCATTGCGAGAATATTAAGACTGCTGGTAATATTGCATTATATTATTATTGTTATTATTATTAATATTATTATTATGCAATAGAAACACCAAAAACCAACCTTGCTTATCTAACGGTTCAATTTTGTATTTATCGTTTCAGAAGTCCTTTTCAGGATAGAAACAGTGTGGTTTGTATTTGTTTGATATAAGCTGACAGACAGCTGAAAATTCCTCTGCAGTCTGCAAATTATGGATTGCTACTTGATGTCAGGGCAGCCCTGCAGAATCTGTCCGAGCGAGCCGAACATCCAGGGCTGCTCGTAATGTTAAACACTTGCGGAACACGAGGCAGATTCTGCATGGTTGTGTCAGGGATCGAATATCAATGTAAAACTTTTCGCAGTTGTTGTTCTATTGCTACTTGCTACTTATAAAATTTCTGTATATTTGTATCGAAAGCAAATAGCTGTTGTTACAATTTCCGAGGTACGCCATTGTTTATACTAAAAACAAAGTTTGCTCGTAATAGTAATTTGCGTGAGGTAACCTAGATGCATGTTTTATATTATGATGCTGTATAAATTGCTCTTTACTGTATATTATGTAGGTAAGTCCTTACAATTAGATGACTGTGCAATTAATAACTTCAGCTGGAAAATAAAAAATGCGTTTTAAAATCAACCCACCGTATGATGCCTGAAAGTCAAATGCTCATCCTATTCTACTTTTATTATTCGTATTATAATCAAACTTTAAAGTCATAATCTTACAACATGCAAGTTATTATGTATAAGTTCATAAGAAAAACCGGACATAGTGCATCATGCAAAACATCCAGTCTCGTCATCATCTCGTCAAACATGTATTATGTTCCCGAACCGGATGATTCGGATTTAAGGTTACACAAGAGTGCTCAGCCATGTTGAGGTAAAGGACAATTTTTCAAACGATTTTGTTACACAGCCACCCCACTTCGGTAATAATGATAATATTGATAATATAATTTTGTTACGCTTATCACAGGTAACAAAACAAGTTCTGCCGGAGGCAAATAATATGATTCAGCGGCTGTTAAATGTTCTGCATTGTAAGTTTACTGGATTTCCCTGTGTAATCCAGTGACATTCACATTGCTGGTACTGCTTTATAAGTACTCAGACTTTTACTTATAACTTATAACTATGAGGACTACCTAGTTTATTGTAAACACATAATGGCACAATTTGTTCAATTAATAAATTTTTAAGGAAAATGAATTTTGAAGTTGTTTTCGACAATGCATAGAGCCTGTGGACAGAGATAGCTGAAAACTGGTTACATATTGCACTCGAATCTTTTACCACTTCGTGATCCTTGCGGTGAGGACTTTGTTGCATCTCTGTATGAATACATCCTCAATGAGGGCGTAGCTAGCTCAAGAAATTGGGGGAAGCACAACCTAAAAAGGAAGACAAGGGGAAGGGTTGGCGGAGCGCGAGGTTTTTTGGCATAATTCGTCAAAATTTCCATTTGAGTCTCACTTTACGGAATACCAGAGGTCAAAATATCGTAAAAATGACCATCGTATCATTTCGTACGGTTAAATTGTCAAAATTTGGGTTTTTCAGGGCAGCGCTCATATTTTTCCCACAGACGACCCCAGAAATAGACAAATTAGTTAGAAAAGTTATAAAATTTTAAGAAAGCGCGCGAAAATTTATCAGAAATTTTGAAAAATTGTTACATTTTTCCTTGCGCTGGCCTTTTTTTGGGGGGGGGGGAGGAACCGTGCCCCTGGTTCCCCCTATCTACGCCGGTGAATTTCATGTTCATATACATAGTTGATAGTGTATTGGAATTGGAATCTAAAATCGAAAATGGATAACGAGAAAATGAAAAAATATTATGTTAATACCTAAAAGCTTTTTCATTCTTAACCAATTTGCCGAAAGTATTCCTTGCATTTCACATACAGGTACACCCAATAACACGACGCCGCTTTACTACTTACTAATTACAAACTTTTGGAAATCCTTGAACTTTGGCATAACTCAATTAACATTAGTGTCAATTTGATAAATTATTTGATAACGCAAACCAATTTTGTATGCTTGTATCTAAATAAAAATAAAGACAGTGACATAATATGTTTACATAAAAGGGCGAAGTTAGTCAGTATTACCAGTAACTTCTAGCTAAGAGTGGTGCTTATATAGTAGACATGACATCATCCTGAATCTTATTATATCTATCAGAGCTGTTAAACATGCCTGCATAATCTTTCCCAAAAACGACAATGATCTTTATAAATTAAGTACTACCTTTTTGGTACATGCATTAGCAGTACTGCTAATTTTTGATACTATCAAAAATTTTATACAGCTCAAAACAGAAAATGATTTTCTAATTTGTTACAATTTTAAGCCATGTAATTATCAACATATTACTTACATGTCAAAAATTAAAAGTATTTTGACGGCAAAATCAGTAATAAGTAGAAATAAATATGCACACGTTTTAACATTTTAATTTTTATCATAGCTACTTCACAAACACAACGTTGAGATTGAAAGGGTATATTTGAAAAGTTTCATGCTTTATTTTGAGCGGCTCTAATATTTATTTACACTATACTATTACAAGAACGAACTGTACCTGTATCTGTGCATAGCTTTTAGGTTCCATGTTTCATTTGACCTCGTCAAGCATGTTTCTATTTATTGCCGATACCACACAAATACCTGCGGCCTACGGGTGTGTGGTGGCGGCGGAATACGATGCTTACTCCATAGGAAGGTACATCATCACATTATGGGGTAAGAAGACCGTTCACTAGTTCCGAAAATTTGCCCAAATGATATTATATTGAAGTAAATTATCGCTACCTTTACGAGATGTTGTCATAACTAACTGCATTACTGCATATATCTGACAGTTTTCTATTTTCTGTTAATCACTGTTTACTGCTGACAACTAAAACTACGGTGGAAGATACGTTAAATTAAGCATTTAACCAGAATACTTTTCGGTAGCCGGGTAGCGGTTGACAAAGAACAGAAAAATTTAACATAAGCATTGTGCCCATTCTTTGCTAATAGACTAGCCAGAACATTTGGTATTTTGTAACAAGTGTATACGTATATCAATAATAATTAGAATATACATATATGTAGGTATATTGTTCTGACTCCCTATTCATGTTTATAAAATCGCTGAACACATGGAAGATTATGCACTTGTGCTCTAAATAGAGAATCTAGGTTTGCCCCATGAACATGCATGCGACGACAACTCGAAATGATGACAGATAGTGAGGTTACTACTTTGATGCAGCAGGGACGAGCTGATTTTCCTCAAATGTTATGGTGTAGAGAACATTCTAGTCCACAGAAGACATAGTTTACTTTCGATTCATGTAGGTTTACGTTATGTTACACAATCGAACTTACAGGAGGGAACACTTTTAATACAAACACATTTTTAGAAAATTGGACAGTTACAATAACTTTGAGATTTAACGTATACAATATATAGCCACGTGAATATCAAGCAATTTTTTAACAAGTCTTATGAAGCGCAGGTATTTACATTAAATTTTGACAACTCTTTACCATCATAGTCTAAATCTATAGCTTATAACATCAAATACGTAAGGAACTTAGGCAATTAGATAAGTATCTTAAAACATGTCTATTAGCATAATATTATGTACGTGTATTTGGGGCTAAGTACAACTTACCCCAAAACCTTGTAGTAAATATCACTGAAAACAAAATTCATTGTTCTTAATCAGACAAGTAATGTCCAATTAAATAATTTAGTCAATAATACTCATATCAATGCAATAACAAATCCATCATCATATTTTAATGAAAACAGCAACTTCGCATAATATATCGTCACACCTCATTAACCTTAACCTGGTGGCGACAGGAAAAATGATGTACTCGAATCTCCTCACGTAGAATATAAATTAATAAAACGATTTTTATAAACACCTAATTAAATTATTTACACCTGTTTTGACTATGTCATGCCTGGATCGATTAGACGTTGTTGTACGGATTTTAAGGAAATATCGTAAATAATAAAGACATGGAATATTCATTTGCTGGCAGAATATCTTTCACTGTTGCAACTCTAGAGCCCAAACGTGTTGTGGCCATCCAGTTCTTCCTTTAGATTTTCGACTTTCTGCGTCATGATGATGGTGATGATGTCGTGGTTTCATCCCGGCTCCGGCTAGCTCTTGCATCTATAACCCAAAAATATTTATAATTGTTTACTTTGAATGATCAAGAAATTTAAATGCTAAGTTAGACATCACTAGTTTCAGCAACGCAGCGGAATCGAGGAAATTGTGACACCCAAGAATCTTGCTGCACTGCAAGTACCATTTATATACAGTTCATATTTATTCATCATCCCCAATTCCAAACACTGAGTTCTGTGCGTATACAAACTGTATCAAGTACCAATGCAATGCACAGTGTCTGCATAAACTGCCAACCAGCTAAACTCACACAAGTCTGAAGGTTGGGGTGACTTGCAACGACTCCACCGTCCCAATGCAATGCCAATTTTTATTGGATCATTTTAATGTCTTTAACATGCATGCATATAACGTAGGTAAAGTTGCTAATAGCTCACAAAAGGGCGGCGTAAAATCATTCGATTATGACAAAAAAAGATGTGCACGCTAATTTAATAGATAATGCACGATAAAGTGTGACCTAACCTCTAATTCAATAATCTTAACAGCCTTTTCGTGTTAAGACCAAGTCTCAAAACGAAAATAGTTTCCAGCTTATTCTGTTTATTGCTATCATTTATTTCCCCTGGACTGATGCTATATGTAGGAAGCAAGACATTGCATTGGGTAGGGTTTCTCTGTACAAGAGCGGAGTGAGTGGAGACAATATGATCGTACATTATGTTGATGCTTTGCTGCTACAATTACATTTATTCTTTCATCTGAAGAACTGCTTCGGGATCTCTGGAAGCACAGTATCAGATGAATGTGAAAAGGGCGACGATAGTGTCTGACTGACTGGCACTATTACGGAGAGTGGGAAGAACAATCGAAAGAAGCACATTATCACTAACGGTTAGTAGAAATTTGCCATGAAACTTACCAGAAGCTCTTTTCTCCTTTTTTCATCACCACGACCCATCTTTTTTGATATTTCTGCGGTGAATGCCTGTGGTGTTCTCAGCGGGTCGTCCCCTGATAGTACTTCAGATAAATATGCAATGTAGGACGTAGCCAGTCTCAAGGTCTTAATCTTGCCTGTGGTAATTTAATCAACAACAATAAAAGTGAGTAATAATAACATCAAAATAAAATAAAGGCTTTGTTGTGGTTATAATCAACTTGGAATTGTGATAACCCCCTCCAAATCCTTAACAAACAAATTCAATTTTTGTCACAAATCAAATACCAGTCTTGGGAACTGAACTCAGCCCTCCGCTGCTATTAACCGTTTATTGGTCTTTTGTTTTCTGTATCCCACACCACAACAATAATGTGATCATCGTCATCATTACCAAGTATTTTACTCCGTGCGTGCACGCTTGAATAGACACCCTTTTTCTCATTTCATTTTTCATTCACCATTCTCGTAAACAACTTAACTTTTATTTGCTTTTTTCGAACTGCATTGTGTGTGCGGTTCCCTAAGTGAATTTCGTTGTGCGTGTAACTCCCCCTAATTGAAGTAGTTAATTGAGCAAATAATATTACTGTTGCGGTCCCTATGCGGGCTTCTCTCTTTTCTTCGCATAACATTATCCTAAGCAATACATAGCCATAGCCGTCATCAAGAATCATTAAGAGACGAGAATATTACGTAGAGGTGTATATTATGCTCCTTTTTCAGACATTTTCCCCTTCACGCCTTCTTACATTGTCCCGTTGTAAAGTAGACAGACGACAACAGCGAAAAAGTATCCGCTTTCATAATGACGACGGGCGGGTGAGAAAACTTTTTTGAGATGTGAGCTAAAAAAAGGGCCCTCTTTCTGACTGACAGAGATCCTCGTCGTAATCAACGGATGCAAGTCAGAGTCAAAATTGATATTTTGCTGCTCACTTTATACTTCTTTTTTCTTAGGTATAACATAGCATGCCGATGGTTGCGTACGTGTTAAGGAATTATTACAAAGTTACAAAATATCGCAACTTATACACGACATGTCATTTACCCCTCAGAGCAACTCACCCCTCTTATTTTTTGCTCCAACTGACCATGATTGTAAATAGTGAAAACCTGGCAGTACGTGAGTATCAGACATTGCGGGAAGAGACCAGGATCAGTAACTTGAAATGTCCTTGTGTCCTCTCATTTGCATCTCTTCCCTCATCTTTAAATTATTCTCAAGAGCTTAAGCTAGTAGTCAATGGGTGTAATTGTGTAGCACCATTCTAATGGTTTCTTTGACTAGTTCCACTTACACATCTTGCGCAACAAAAAACTAATGCAATATTGTGAATACCGACGACATGATGCCGACCACGCAGTAATGCTATTGCGGTTCAAATTATAAATATTCAAAAGGGAATGAAATAAAGGGGGCGAGAAAAGGAGCAGAGCCGAAAGTTTTAGTTAAGATCATATTTTGAAAATCAATCTTTCACGTTGCATTTTGACACTTGTTTACAAAAAGGGGCCATGTCAATAAATTCCGCTCCTCACAATTTAAAATGTGTGTGTTAGGAAAAAAACAAGAGAGAGATGAGATGTTAGGGTGTCGGTGGTAATGGAACAGGCAATGTTGATGATTAAAAATACACACTATCTATTTAATATTAAAGGAAGAAAAACGAACCAGTCTAAATGGCTTGCATTCTTGTACTTGTTAAAATTATAGGAAGGCGTCAATCTTTTTTTCTCCAACTTGACAAAGTGGGCTGAGAAAGTGATTCTTAAAAATGCAAATTCAAAAAAAGGAACCAGTCAGCATAGTGCCAGTACCAGTTTACTTTTGGAACTAAACTTTGATGTACTTAAAACTTAAAAGTAATAAAGTATATGAGTTTTGTTAATGGCTTTCATATATCCAGCCTGCCAATTGCATTGAAAATGGAATGCGCTGTATGATATTTTCTTGCGACTTGGCACTTTGCTATAAAAATGATTTAAAACATAAAAGCCATTACACAAAAATCTTTCTCATTCACAATACAAAATACATACAAACACAATGAATGGGTGAGCTAATGTGCATCTAGATACGCAATAAATAAACTAATAGAGAAAAATGACGTGAACATAATATTTTATAGAATAGTTTTTCCCTTATCGTTGTTATCAGTAAGACCCGTCATGTCTCAAAATTTAAAGTAGGAAACGAATGACGGCATTTGTTTAAAGGCCAGACAAATCAGCTGCCGTGTTACTTGTTTCTTTTAAACGCCGAAATGGGATTATATCCGTCCCAGTAAAAAGAACTTTCTCATCTCCGACTCTCCCAGACTGACACCTCCCTCCCATTCAAAAAGTAGTATTATGGTTCACTACTGACTGACTACTGACTCATTCAAAAATATTTTTTGTTATGATTTTAGAAGAAACGTTTAAGGGATGCTAAAAATGTGTCTCTATTGTTTAGTTTCGAGTATAAGGAACTCACTTAATTTGGTATCTGCTGGAACATTTGGAATGCAGTCCCTCAAATCTGCAAAAGCATTGTTGATGGATTGCGTTCTTCTCCTTTCCTTTTTGTTTGCAGTGTTCCGTCGTTTAACACTGGGTCTACCAAGGGGTTTAGGAGAGCCCATATCAGTTGACACACAAGTGCTTCCCTCCACTGGATTTCCACCTGAGGATACTGGTCCGGGAGCTAAGGTTGAGGGTGGTGGGGATGAGCCTACGGAATTGTTACTGGTGGGACTAGCACTGGGGTTTTTGGCGTGATAATAGGAATGAAAGGAATTCCAAGGAGACGTCGTCACACTCGAGGAAGACGGGGACTTTGGTTCACTGTAGTTATTGTTGTTATTAGTGTATACAACTTCTTGTGATGGACTTCGTTTCTGGGGGAAATGGGACACTGCATGAGGATGATGAGAGTGGTGCTGTTGCGACAGGTGAGGTGGAGGAGGCGTTGTTCCTGATGCAGAATGTATTACACTGTCATGATGTGGCGGTGGATGATGGGGATGATACTCATAATAATTGTTGTATGAGGGTGGTGGTAGATTTGGTTCACCAGAGGCGCCGGACGACATAGTAGTAAGGTTCCCGTCGTTTGGAAGGTAATTTTCATTGTAATAATCATCAGCACTAGCACACCAGCCACCCTCCCCAGACGACGGTGCAAATTCAGAATACCCAGCACTTCTAGCCTTATCGTGACAATTCATTTTTTGCTTTGTTTTATTAACACTTAAAAAGCAACAATACAAATATTAGCAATATAAATTGTCAAAGATGAATTGAATCAATTTATACACGTATAGTTGCACTTGACCCCGTTACTCGTCTACAACCACTTGAATTACATTTGATTACAACAAAATTTAACTGATACACCCTTCACACTGTACACCAAAGTTTCTCAAGAGTTGTAACGTTCCTCATTGTAGAACCATGGCCCTTAACAATAACAATAACTTACTTGATGAGATACTCCTTGTTTGTTTTAAGAGATGCGACGAGTTACTGAGCATAAAATTGAGATGATGTGAGGAGCCATATAAACCTCCTTGCGAGTTTATGATGAAACCCTGCGCGTTTTCCCCTTGTGTTTGTCTTTGGCACGCACTGCATTACAACGGCACTCTTCTACATGTATACAACCATAAATGCCACCCAACGAACCAACGCAAGTATACAAAGTATATTAATAATGATGATGACTGTGGTGATGATGATGAGCTCCAATAAAGAAAGATAAAGCCTTGCCTCCTCTGGGTGGCCACACAAGAGATGCTCCAACTAGCTTCCCCTTTTTACTCATGATCATTCCCATAGGGCGGTTTCCTTCTTAGAAGAAGCCAATGTTGCGCTGCATTTACGAGCTCGTATTGTATGTTACTCACACGTTACAAACAGGATTTTTTTTCTACACAAAAAAGCTGGATCCTTGTACAATATTTTCCATTTTATATTAGGGCAGCAGACGGTTTTGGAGTGCTGCTGTAGAGCTGTATGCAGCTATTTAGACTTGTGAGTGAAACAACAGTGCATACATTTCGTTGGTAAGAAATAATTTAATTTATCGCTAAATCGCTCTTTCTGCCAGTATTGTACATACACACTTCCTTTTCTGGTTTTCTATTGCTACTGAACTGTTTTTATTTTATACAGTCACTTTAATAGATTATTGTACGTTATGGAACGGAAATGTCACTTGCTGTAGGTACAATATAGATTGTACCAACACTTGAAATCCACATACCAACGTACTAAACTTAATGATAATGAATGACTCACAAGTTTATATGCATGCACCTCGAGAGTTCTGTCTTTAACTAAGCTCCTGTTAGAGTGCGTTTTGAACTAAAAACTCCTACTATGTATTTTTGGTGTGATTAAAATTAAAACACACCTAACTTTCTTTGAAGAAGTAATATTTATAAAAATGTGCTAAAAATATCCTCCCAATCCAATTAATGTGATATCCTCCCACTGTCGTTCATAAAAAATCTCTATCTACTACGGAAAGGCTTTATAACATGAACACTGAAACAAAAGATGTGCTGATAGACAGATACATTGAGGCGCTGATTTTGGGTTTTTATCGGGAGAAAAGGAACTCTCGGAAAGGTTTGTGAGCGGAGTGCTTTACTACATGCTATGTGGTAACTAACTGCTATGAACAATGACGAGAACATGTTTCTGTCCTTTTAGACAGCACAACAATAAAATTGTGATCACAAACACGGTTATTAAACATTTATTTTCTGCAAAAAAAAAAACAAATCGTTGTAACGTGAATTTTTTTCTCTAGTCAATTGTCATGTATTAAATTTGGAGGCAATTTACTCGTACTTGAATATTATATTAGCAAGCGCATTAAAAATTGCAGTTTTCATTGTTAACGTCTCGCAAGAGTAATTGTTGTCTGGTTACAGTTATTTTTCAGGAGCAACAACAATAGAGAAGAAAAGTTAAAAAAATCAACAATGTCAAGTCATCGTTTTTACCCAAGATAATAATAGACAAGTGTATAACTACATCCGAATTGGAACTTTTGCAAAATAGTAACATGTTCCGTTTATACTATCCTGGTATAGCACACAACAATGATCTAATGGCATAATATATCATTTTCCATTATTATAACAAAAACTATTTATACTACCGTGTTGCAATGCAACCCATTTATGGAATACGGTAGCTGGTGTAACGGGGTAACAGATTAAGCACACCATTTAACTTTTCATTAAGGTAGTCTATGCAGTAATAACCGAAGAAAAATTTTATTAGCCAGGGAGAAACGTGACTGTGTATGCTCTGAAGTTTTTATTACGGCCCCACACGACACAAAAATCATAAAAAATTTTTAAAAGTGCTGAAAATCACAACTTAGACAGTCATACATGTTTTCGATCTACTAGCTTTCTTTAATATTTTTTTTAAAAAGATGGTGGTAAGAAACCCAGCGAATAAATAATTCACTCTTGTTTATCTATTTTATGATATGCCATGCAAAGACGCCACGTCACACCATGCCACCCTCAGGAAGGAGTTCATCATTTGGTTTAAAAAATGTTTATTTCTTTAAAACAGTATCATAGTAAAACAGAGAGAGAGAGAGAGAAGCGTCACTCAAATGTTTATATTTCTCTTGATCCGTTTGCTCATTTGGTCGTTGTACATCGTGTATTTTTTCTCTTGGGGTTCACAGTGCTCACTAAATGCATCGACTGCTAACTAGATATCTTTACTACTACATACTGTACTGTGACTGTGAGAGACCGTCGTCGGAGACTCAAAATTTTTTTGCTCTTAAAAAGATGTTACGCGTACAATGCAGTATTACTGCTTGCCAGGCAGAGTGAGCCTGACTGAAAAAGAAAAATGATTATGCTCAGTTGCTTGTTTTTTCTTGACTCTTCATTGATCTGCAATTGTATCTTTTTAAAGAAAGTTAAACATCGCATTCGCCTTGCTTGCCACTTGCCATTGCCTCCCCTAAAAATTACTACTTTTGTAAATGTACTTTCGTATCATAACTAAACAAACTTTCTTTTAGTAACTCCATTTATACCTATATACAACTCTATACCTAGTATAGAGTAATATTTAATGTATCAGGCTGTCTGGATATATTTTGGTTTATTTCACACCATTTTAAACTTTATATGTATGTATAATGCAGTGGCATCAAGTAATGTAGGTGATACCGAAATGATGCCCCACACACAACAGTTATCTATATATATTTTTTCTACAAGCCATTTCATGCTCGTGTTAATGTGTGTTTGTATTTCTCTCCTCCTGGTTAAATGTTCCCATCTTCTTGGTGAACTATCACCATATCACCAAGTATTAATTCCATTTTTTTTTTATAAAGAAACAAAACTGCTCTGTGTAAAAGGTTGATTCAATACTGGCATGCTTACCTCCTTTGGCTGTACTATAGTTTGGAAATGGATACCTACCTAATGCACTTTGCTCACCCAACACCTACACCCTATTACTGAAATGTCCCTGTTGGTAAAGATCATGATGATATGAGTATCACTGTGCTGTATGGCAGATTGTGTTTCATTTTTACTATTAATGTATCAGCATCAGCTCGAAATAAGTAAAGCTTTTTCTAAGGGTGTACATATGAACTTTCATGTCTACGCCGTTTTTTATGCATAACTAAACAAACCAACAACGCACTAAACTGTGATAGTGATGATACGTGTATTGGAATCGCCTAATATAGCTTGATAGAGTATATTATTATATTCAATGTTGGTATTTTCGTATAATGATTGTCTAGCGCAGCGCAGCTAACTTGCACGGTTGACGGTGGCATAAGTAATATTATATACTGTTAGTAATGGTGAATGAATATGTATTTCTTTCTAGGTATGGATGTAATATTATAGCATACTACCTATTTACACTTTGGGAGAAAAACAAGCGTTTTCATGCTTATTTGTAGATTGTGAAAAATAAAAATACGTCCAACTTTTTGGGTGTTCCATCGACAAGTGAGAGCTATTTTGTGAGCGTGTGAGCAACAGCTTCTCATCATCATCATCGTCGTCGGAGTCAGTAGCAGACTCATTATTTTATCAACCAGATGAGCCAGAACTGATGCATCAAGCAGGCGAAAGTCGTAATAATGAAATTGCTTTTTGGACACCAGCAGCTTCCCAAATCCCATAAAATATATCTTTTACAAGAAGGTTGGAGGATTTAGCGTATTGCGCATAATATTGCTCTAGGTAATTCTAAAGTACATTAAAAAAAGAAACAAGACTGAAAAATAGCAGAGGCATAGCAGTTACATTTTTCTTAGAGGATCTGCTGGTAGCTCACCTGGTTTTAAACTAATAATTTTTTAGCTGGTTGATTATTTTTCATGGTGCATATGTTAATGGAAGTGTACTTGTGCAAGCATGTTATATTCCGCAACTTTAAACAATCCAACCGAAAAAAGGCGAGAAGGACTTTTAAAATAATTTTATGTTGTTTTAATGGATTTTGCTTAATAATACTCATTTTTTACAAGAATAAAGATTAACGATCAGAGAGAAAGTATGAAAAACTCTTTCTGTTGTTGTAGAATTGAACAAAATTATAAAGTATAGCATCTGTAACTATGGTAAAGGAATTTTGGTAGTAACAATGCACCCTGAACGGAAATGACAAGATAAACGAGTAACAGTTCTTCTATGCCAAACTGAGTATAATAATATGAAGTTGGAATAGAGATGTTTCATAGTTACAGAACTTTACTTCGCACTTTCATGCCTTCCACCTAGATTTGATTTGCAAATACCATGACACTCTGAAATATAAAATGAGCTAAATAAAAACAAATGCATTAAAGTAAATTCCGTTACATCTAGTTCATGTTGCGTAAAAAATGGATTGAAACAGACACAACTGAAAAAAGTAACAAAGTATGTATGTGTGTTTGTATATATAAACTAATAAAATACCATACGATGCGTTACCCGTCCTTCTGTACGAAAAGGAAACGAGAAACCAATTGCCTGCTTAAAAGGATCCCATGAAGACAGTCAAAATAAGGGTATTTGATATTTTTTATTCCATATTATTACAAAAAAAATACGTGGGTGTCTTGTCTGTGTCTACATTCTACTACAACCAAAATGTATGATTTATGTGCTATATCGTTTTCAATGTTTTTATGAACTTTGTACATGAAAGTTCCAAGTTTGTTTTAAAGTTTTTTTTTACTGTATTTCAGCCCTGTGTCGTCTTCATCTTAATATCTTGCAGTTCGACGTAGTGAACATATGACTTAAATTTTCTTCTCTACATTGCTTGCACTTCAGATGTTTACCCTATTTAATGTTGTGGTTGCGTCAAAACTCCATAAAAGTGCTTAATTTTCTTTACAAGGACCACCACAGGACGACGCACACAGTACACCTACAATATACAATTTTTATGGATCAATGTTATTTGCTTTACTATATTTATTAGTGTAAAACAAGTGGTCGCTAAACTAAAATGCACAAAACTTCAAAGAAAGGGTTCATTTGCCAAGCAACCTGCTAGACAGATAGATATAGAGATATCCATAGCCACACACACACACACAGACTATATGATTATGGACATCTTTGTGTCTTTTGATAAAATTATTATTCTAAGGCTGAAAGAAACAACAAAAATGACATGTGCAGAGTCGTGAGAACCAAAAAAACAGACTCGTACATCGAAGTTTTGGATTTTGAACTAATAGAAAATTTTACACACATTCCTTTACACCCCCTTTCGTGCGTTTCTTCCTATTTTCGCTACAAAACTACGTAAAAAGATGCATAGGGCTTGTTCCAGGGATTGTATTAATTTATAGGGTCTTTGTTTATTTGTCTTAAGGAGCCATGATTTAAGTCATTCTTGTTAGCTGACTTGTTACTGTCACTGGAAATGTAGTTATTAAATACACGAAACCACGTTTTGATTTGATTCTTATTCTTGGTCCTAGTAGTTGACGACTCGGCATGAACGTGACCATGAAATTTCTTCATACAATCTCTCATACTCGTTTTTTTTACCTTTTTGTGTCTTTATGAAAATGTGCTACGTGCATAAATTTACGCATACACGCAACAACAAAACAAAATGAAGACAAATCAAAATAATGATAGCGTTGGTGGCACAAAAACGTAAGTGATTTTGGTGGAAGCAGGTAATATACTCACCCTATTATATTATCGTAGTAGTAGCGCACGTTTGCGTGAAACCCTCACAAAAGGTAACAAAGTAGGCATTAATGTGATTGATCTTGTCGGAAGAGGTCTCATTAGAAAATCACACAGAAAAATAAGCAAACAAAGGTAAACTCGTAATAACAGGTCAACAAGATAGGACAGAGGAAAAAGATTTTTTTTTCCTATTTACTTATTGTATGGAGTAATCTACTTTGATGGTAATGCATAATACTGACTGAATACGGTTAAAAAAACCTTTATATATTTTTTTATACCTATGCCATTGTATCTTTTTTTGGTTGAAAGTACTTGAGTCAGATTGTTTCAGTTATTTTACAAAAGTTTAATCGTTTTTGAGCATTGAATCATCAGTGATAAGGAGGGGAGGGGGCAAACGGCTACAGCAATGAACTTGTTAGGATTGTTGTTATGATGACTGATGATGACGATGACTTATTTTGGATAAGAGAGGGTACGCTCTTGTTTACGTTGGTCCTTTTCCAGAAAAGAAAATACATAAACAGTTAATGCCGTAAGTAAACATTGTTACAAGAATACAACAATCACAATGATGATGTTTGTTTTTGTTGTTTTTTTACAACGAAACAAAGTAACAAGTCTATTCAAATTCCAGTATATTGAGGTTTAAAATCATACCTTGATCCTTTTTTTGTTTCTCGAGAAAATTAGTAGGTGATTAGAGATCCACACGCATCGTGTTTTGTTACTTGCGTTGCTTTGGGATCTTCTCTCTTTTCGACCGGCACTTGACTTGTTTGTCGGGTTGCTTGGTTCATTTTTTTGTAACACTTTTACATAAGCATAAAAGTTACTTGCGTTGCTTTGGGATCTTCTCTCTTTTCGACCGGCACTTGACTTGTTTGTCGGGTTGCTTGGTTCATTTTTTTGTAACACTTTTACAGCGTGTACTCTTTTTTTATCTGCTTTAATACTTGGGCCCTCAATCAGTCTACATTTAAATGATGGTAAGTCACAGTCTTTGCCTACACTGAACTTATCATGCCGTATTAGATGTGTAGATTTGAAGGAAGGTACATGTGTTGATGACGGCGCACTTGCTATTTTCGAGTGTGGTTTTCTACTAAAAAGCATACACTGATCGCCCTATTATTGACATTACCACGCCTTTATTTCCGGCAACAGCGGTGGTTGCCTTAGTTTTGTATATGTTGTATTGCCGACTAAGAACCTGAACATCTTAATTTCTTTTCACCTGTGTGTCCATTCTTCTCTTTTTACGTGTATGTTAACGGAGTGTTTTCTTTCGTTTCTCATTTATTTCAACCATCCGTCATTTTGTAGGTGGTCTTATTTTGCTCATTTGTGGCACTCCTCTTCCCCTTTCACTGTTTTAGCGGCGAGAACATTTTCATTTTTGCTGCTTTTTCCTTTTTACCCTGTTGGCAAGCACATCAACGGTTTTAGTTACTACTACTGACAAACTTACATGCAAGTTGTTATGTTTAAATAACAATTTCAGAGGGGATATAATCTTTTGACAATGAATTATATACCCGAAAACAAACAATTTGGATATGTTTCAAAAACAAATTGTAGTAGCTAGTTAATTGAAATTTTAACAGAAAATATATTCTTGGTCAGCGTTTAAGCGTACTACATGTTTAAATCAGGTTTCAAGAGGTACTCTTGGTACATGTTTTGCATTTGCAATAACAAATGCATATAATAACGAGGCCAGTAGTATTGGTATAATACCATCGTGCGGATAGGAATAAAACCCTCACCATCGTTTCTCTGATGTCTCTCATTTTCAATTTTTATCATCGCGTAATTTTTTGACAGTTGTCTACCTACGCAACATAAATTAATTTTATGAACACCACACAAACTGTTAGCATACCTAATTAAATTTTGAAAGTTATATGTGTCGTACCTTTAACCTTCACCAAAAGTTGCATGACTAACTGCTAAATGCTTATTAACGACAGTTTATATGTACAAGTTTCCGATGTTATTATTAACCCAATCATACGACGCAGAGATACAAAAAAAATATTTTGTGGTGATCAGTGCATGTTCCGGTTTTTCAAGTGGTGATAGGATATACCATGCATGACTACCGTTAATACTGTTGATTGTGCAGAAAGTGACTTTCAAAACACCCCGTATTACGCCCACTATTACAGGTATCTGTATGCATTAAATCAGAGACCAGTCTAGGAAATTTTGGATGTGTTTCCACTCTCGCTCGCATATCAGCCATAAATCAGGGATCGATCGATATATTTAAAATATATTTAGCATGGCAATTAAGTGATAACTCATATATTGTATTTTATTGTTAGTTGTAGTAAAGTTAATGTATCTAGAAAACATAAAGACGAACATGAAGGGATGCTACATGACATGATTTGTCTCTATTTTTTGGGGTTCTGAAAACGCGAGGACATNCTAGAAAACATAAAGACGAACATGAAGGGATGCTACATGACATGATTTGTCTCTATTTTTTGGGGTTCTGAAAACGCGAGGACATTGCATTCGGATTAAAACAATTAGAAAGTGCTGATCTCGATCGAAAATGTTTCATTTGCAATTGATTGAGTGTCAATTTTTTAAGCTCATACGACCAGAAGCATTACAGAGCTGTTTCATAAAAAAGGTTATACAAAAAAATTGAGAGTCAAGATAAGCGGAGGTGTAAAAACCTTCTCCACAACTCATGCTCACTGTCCTAGCTCACTGCTTTTTCGCGCTCACGAGAAGGGTTTACGGTCGAATCCCAACAGAACCGATCGAAATGTTACGTGTAAATGTATTTGAATCACTATGTATGTAGTATACAATGTTGTTTGTTCTAGAGGTTGTTAAAGTCAAAGTTACTTATGTTCATATCAAAAACGAGTATGAATTTAAACATCTTTCATGCGTGCGTGAAAAAAGATGAATAATAATAAACTGTAAAACAAACACGTAGGAACGTAGCGAATGCAACGAAACGTTTTCAAAATCGCCACACAGGTTCCCGAGATTTAACGTTTTTACTAAATGACCTTTGACCCCGTCGACCTATGGGGTCAAGCATTTGTCTACTTATAGAGAAGGCCATAGGCTACCTGAATGCAAAGTTTGGTACAAATCCCCCCGTAAATAACAGAGATACATATATATATAACCTTTTACCCCGTTGACATTTGACCTCAAAAAATATCAGGACTAGAAGTCATGGGATATCGACTGGTGCAAACAGTATTGTAAGTAAACAGTATCTGAGATATGGCACGGACAGACAGACAAACAGACATTCGTAATCGCAATAAATAGCATTCGCTGCTTAAACATTACACATCCATCACAAAAATACTGATATATCTGTAACTCTGTACACAGTAACAATCTGTAAATTTGAACTTTATACGGATTTCATTATTATTTAGGACCCTTAGTATTGTTATACTATAAATTATTACAGGACCTGTGAGCACCTAGTCTAGTACATTACATAACCCGAGCTATGGGACAATTCCGGTGTACTGTTTGCTCTGATTTAAAGTCCAGCAGTTTGGCATGAAACAAAATGCGGCGTTCTGAAAGTTTGTTTGTGTACTTTTGGTTTTCTGTGACTGTTTTTGGTAGAACGGCAGGATTCATTAGATCCTCGTGTGTATGTATTTCATTTACATAACTTGGATAGTATTGCTTCGCTTATTATTATTATCACCCCCTCCGCCTTCCTTTCTGCACATGTTCATCATCCTTCCCACCAAGTCGGAGGGATAATGCATGGGATGTGGAAATGTTCCTAGTTTCATGTTTCATTTCTACTGTTTCATTCCTGGCACTGCACATCACAAATCACCGTTATGCCATGGCCTATGTCTGCCTTCTCATGGATCACATTGGCATTTCTTTTCTTGTTAATATGAAGTTAAAAGCAGTTCAGCTTGTAATGGTTTGACCGTGTTCGTCTGTCAGTCCTTCTATCTGTTTGTCTATCGTCACAGTCTTCGACATCAAATTTAACCAACCAAACACAATAAGAGTCAATTCAGCCATTGTATATGATTAATCATAACGGTAAGTCACCAAGCAAGGGTACGACATGGGGGGAAGGGATGGTTGCTACGCTTGAACGAATTTTCAATGTATTATCATGCATATTTATTATTGTGTGAAGGCTCCTTAGCAAGCGCTTATCACGTTGAACAAGAAGGTGATGAATGCGAGCTCAGAATGTCACACAAATTCATGGCTGCATGAACGGGGGGAGGGGGCAAAATTCCCCCAAGAATTCAAAGATACACCTTTACGTAGTTGCGGGGCTTAAAATTAACCAACATTACAGGATAGGGATATCCTCCTTGTCCCCCTGTTCCTGCAGTCCTGCATAAAGCTCACAGGGAAATAGAATAACAACGAATAATTCAATATTTACAGCATTATTGGATTGTAGATATTGATTTATTGGTTGTAACGGCTCTTTCCAAAGTTCTTATCGAGCTTTTTTCTACATTGTGCTTTTTCAGCTACGCCGGTATGTCGGTAATTACAATATACAGTGGAAATATATTTGAAGTATAAGCTAATTACTCTACTATGTTAATTGAGACTTATTGCGACTGAGTCAAGTAACCATGCAAATCATTGTCAACGCTTGGAAATATCCAAATAAATCTGCGAAGTAGTTAATGTTCATGTCAATTCCGTTTCAGTAACAGAAGCATAGAGGTTTACTTTTTCAAAAGGGAATACTATGAGGAAATGCTTTGCATTTATAAGCACATCATGCAATGAACAAGAAAATGGTGTCCACCGTGCGGTGTAAGAATACTGCCGTTGGGTGCAATATAAAATTAAGTTATCTTTCGCCGTAATGGTATGTATAACCAATGGTATGTATTATAATTATAAAATTATGAGAGACAAAGAATGGAAAAACATTTGTATGCGTAACATTAGTATTGCACATGAAGTTGATGTCACATATATCACTTAAACGGCACGTAACAGCATTCAATAATATAAACTGAAACCAACTGAAACTAGGTAAATGTTTTTGTGTAAAATATTTTGTAATTTAAACGTTGACTTTCACAATCATTCCCCAGTTATTCAATAAGAGGGATCATACATTGACGTTTGACATTGTATGGTGGAAACCCACCTGTCAGCTCTAATTTTTAAAATTAAATCGATGTTTAAAAAATCGTGGTGTGTTGTGTAAACAGTCAACAATAAATAGCTAGGACCTTTCTCTGCTAAATATGTCCGGTCAAATTATTACGCTTACGGCCTTCGCATACTAATGGTTGCATTAAATAAAACTTGCCCATGCCCAACTACATCGGCATTTTCCATGATCATACCTGCATCCCAGAATAATATAGGTATTTATATTTTATTACTACAATTATTACTTTAATACCGCGGTTTTGCTTTAAGGCATTAATTCCTGCATATTTCAACACCTCTAGTAGTTATAATTTAATGAAAAAGAGGTTATCATGATAACACAAGTAATCTGATTGTCATTTCATTTGCTGAATTCCGTAATTGGTAGACCATTGAATTTATGACTTTATTTATCTATTGTTCAAAGAGCCATCTTATATTAGATACATACTGGTTGTGCTAATTGTTATGTGTAAGGTGAAAAATAAGTATAATTATAAATTATTTACAATTTATCATATTTTATTTGACTTTACGATCATTCAGAATTATTACAATTCACGTCACACTACCCGTTACCGTTTTTGTATTATTTTTTTTACACTATACAACAGAAACGTATTCTGAATTGTACAATTAACTAATATTTACTGAAGTGAACCTGACTACTTATTAACGCACAAACGAACTAGTGAGAACAATTATATTAACAGTTTTAACGTTATTATATTTGACAGGGAGAGCATCGACATGTATCTATATCATATACTCTATAGAAATAGGTACTTTTACTACAAACTAACAATGCATAATTATTGTTTAACGGATACCATAAAATACA
>JAHZNB010001108.1:0-14277 GCA_027744295.1 Callyntrura guangdongensis
CCCAAAAATTACTTAACATTACAGGATAGGCCTATTAGGCCCATCCCCCCTGTTCTTACAGCCCTGAACTACTTGACTGTAGATAGGTATTAATTGGCGTTATCATTGATATAGACAAAAGCTAAATCCTAGCCTAGAGCGTTCCACGAATCATAAATTATGCATGGTTATGCCGAAAGTTGTTGCTCTTTACCACTAAAACCCCAGGACATATAAAGCGATAACCGAGCAAAAATCCTAAACATTTTCATTAATTTAACCTTTAAATCCTGACTTGTAAAATGTAACTTGACTTGGTGAATTTCCATTTTACAATTAGTCCCATGTCGCATTTATGTAAAAGTACAATACGTTAAGAGTACATGTTTTATTAAAGTTGGATAGAAATGTGAGTTTTGTATGAAGTAAGAATGGGAATGTGACTCCGGTGAAACCACATTAAACAAAGTAGAAGTAGACATCTAAAAATATAAATAGTACTCTCAGGTTACATTTCCTGAGGATAATAGGTATTCTCTTAAATTCTCCCGACCTCATGCAATACATTGCACCCAGTCGTGAGTCGCCACTGATGATGTTACAGTAAACTAAACGGCTGGTTGGCACTTGGCAAACGACGCGCGACGTTGTAAAAAAACACAAAATGGTGACCATTCATTGAAATTCAAACAGTTCCATGACCCTTACGTGTGTTGTAAAAGTTGCAAAAGGAAAATTAACAAAGTTGGCAGTGGGAATAATAACAAGGCGGTAGATATACATAAAACTGTATACATACATACATATATTGGTACGCTACTGGTGACGAAGAATCTAGTCGTTAGTCCCCTATTTTTTATGCTGAATGCTGATATCATGTCTGAAATTCAAGTCATTATTCTCAGTTCAGCTTCCGTCTTAAAATTTACAGCTCACCTACTACAGCTTCATCAAAAGCTGCAGCATTTTCCTGTAATCGTCAACCCATGTCGTGCTACTTGACAACTTGCCATCAGTGTCACGGCTAAACCAAGAATAACGTTGGTATTTTCTACGACGTTTAATTCCCATGCTCTATGAAGAGAGGAAAAGCAATAGCCAAGTAATCTACATTAAACGCACCTAAAAGAGACGAAGTCTAAATAACTATTATTGGATTAATTAAATACGACTTTTCTTCTCCCGTCTTACACAACGTACCTTCGTTTCTGCGTATTAATTCAAACAGCAGTTAAGATGTTCCAAAGAAATCGAAAAGGAAACTTATTTGTACTTTGAACTTTTCAGAGTTTATAATTCTTAATGCCAGGTTTAAAATGTCGAAAAGCAAATCTGCATCCTTCTTAAATAAAATTCTATTATCAAACAGATAAAGTAATATAGGTACATAACATACGTACCGCATAGGACTGTACGTGGCAAATAACATATTATACACCTATCTTACCTACTTATATGAGCATAAACCTTGAAGAGATGCATATATTTTTTCTCGTATAAGTGTATTGTGTATTTCAGAGGGAAGATGGTTATAAAACCTAAGACTCAATATAGGTATCCCTCAAGGTCACAGGTGCCTATCAATTTTTATGCTTTTCCCATTAAATTGGTACTAGTTTCAGCAGCATATAAAAAGTTTGGCAAGAATGAGCCAAAACTGTAGAACTCAATACGATTTTATTCACGGTACTGAAGTAAGATTGTGATGATGACAAACTAATGACGTACATGCACTGATTTAGCTTAACCATTTTTTTGTCATTATACATTAAAAAAGGTCATATTGATCTAAAAGTTAGATTTTCAAATACGATGCTAAAATATACATTTTGTATGTATGTGCACCGAGCGTAAATCAGCAGAGAAAAACGCTTTAGATAAAACGCTAAGCTTACTAGCTTACAAGTCTAAAAATATTCAACATATTATACTCAGCCAATAGCTTGATAGTTTTCTCTGCACGATAACTTTTTTTGCTCAAATTTAGTCAGATGCAAAGGCTCAATTAATTCAGGTAAATTACACCGGATGAGTTGGAGTTGAGAGCGACTTTCGTTTCCAAAAGCAAACTCACTTTATAAATTTTAATTCAATTTAGACTAAGAATTTTACAACTGTGTATCCAGTTTATTACTAACCCGTTGTATACCAGGGTATGGATGAACCATGAACAATCCTTCTCATGTTTCCATCGAAAGGAGAAACTTTTCCCAGCGTTAGCTTTATTGCTTTCTGTATCAAACTCTAATTATACTGCAGTAAACACATCTGTATGTACTATAAGCACTGCTAATACTGGATAATGTAACTCCACAAAAAATGTTGACAAACACGATTCCGACTAAAAACAGAAGAACTGGCAACTCTCCTTCCCAACAAAAAATACCAAAGAAAATAATTTAACTCACTATCTTACTACTAGACCCGAGCAAATTGCAAACAAAAAAATAATTATTACTAAAACCAAATAATAATTCCACCATGTAATAAATGCTATTGTTGACGAAGCGGGCGTAAAGGATATTAATATGTTTATTGACCAAATTTCGTCGGCGTAAAGAGTCCTACAAATGACACCTTCTGTTAATCTTTCACCAACTTTATTAGTAAAAACCGTTATTACTTTTCCATTACCGTCTACTACAGACAAGCATCAAAGTTACGTGTAATGGGTTTCGTATCAATATATATATAGTCTCACAATACTTATCTCTGCTGTTCATTCTGTAACATCGCGGAGAAAAAGAGAGAAAACCTTCAGAGTTCACGTTCATTATAGAAAGCCATGTACGGTAATAGCAATAATATCATTCGTTTTTCGGTATAGCTCGCCTTTCTAACGGCATGCACATACCTACATACACATACATTTTAAGCCTTTTTCGGTTTTAGTATTCTCACATCGCGCCGTGTGGACTGCTGCTGGCTTCCATCGTACATAACACCGAGAAAGGTACACACACGTATTACATTATTACAGTAACGATATCACACCACTCTCTTACATATTATCCTATCACGTTACGTTTACGTTACTACTACAAAATTATCGTGTCTCCAATTTCCCAACAACTACAGAAAAAAAAGTTTCCAAAATCCCTATACCTTCCTTCATAGCGTACTTTCCTGGCTTTATCCCATAGTTTTAAGACACAGTACCGTTTCCTGCAAAGCTTCTCTCCTTTATTGTATGTATTGTGTAGTAGTAGAGCAGTAACCGAGGTAAAAAAAAATCGGCCGAGAAATGTGGAAGGCAGTCAACGAGTCAACGTTAGTGTGCATCGGGATCAGGATGGTGACAGCAAGGGAGAAGACAGACATGGCCATACAAGGAAAGTACGTCGTCGTCGAGTTGTATTCCGCCGCTTTATATCATTTTCGTATTGACTATAATGCCGTATGCGTATGTGTAAACATAGACAGAAAGGAAAGCATGTACCCATCTCACCCGAGAAAACTCGCGTTACAACCATTCACTCGCCACGTTGTTTGGCCATCTTTTGGCATATTACTTGAATCTGAATCCCCTGTGTTGATAGTAGGATTCAGGCAAAGATTATTGCTACCATACACATTTGCACTATGTGCTGCTAGTATAATACATTTCTATATAATTATTTGTAAAATCTGTACACGGATACGGGATACGGATGCTTACTTGTTGTAGTAGTAGCTTAAAGCTTTCGTTTTGTACAAAAGGCTATAGGAGAACTGTGAATAGAGTTATGCTGCCAAAACACTATTCATTTAAGACGGGCATACCAAACGTACAGAAAGGTCGAGAGAAGTAGAGTAAAAAAAAGTTTTTTAGCGCAGCATTGCTTTCGCTTTTAGTCAATGTTACGTTTTCTACAAACAAACATTGCGTATTACTATATTCTTAATTTCCTATTGGAACACTTTTTTTTATTCACAAAAATAATATACCATTTCTTAGTTTTTTCCCATGTTCCTTACTTCATACAAATAGATGATCTTGGTATGTACTATATGTCCTACTTTTGGCATCCGCGGGTTTTAAAATTTATTTTTTTAAATTTATTATTATAAAATTACGTTAAATTTTCGCCACCTACAAAGTAGTAGGTAGACACACTGCAGCATGGGGTGACGTAGCTGATGCAAAAATTTTGTTGATTCATTGATTCAGCCAGACTAAATATAGGAGCAAAAATATTTGTAAGAAAATAAAATGTCACGCATACTTTTTTTTTACAAAAATGTCTTTGAGTCATTTGGATCGACTTAAAATGTTTTCATATCTATACTGAAACGTCTCATATTATCAAAATCTAATGTCGGATATAAGTACCAAAATTGTATTAAATCGCAAATGAATTTTTTGGCTTTCTATTATTTGACAGAGTATTTTACTGCTTAAGAAAATTCACATGCCATTATGGTGACGACATACTGATTTTATTCACAGAACATGTATTGAATATTGATATGATGCTATGACTCACACAAAAAATATCCGAACCGAACGGTAATGAACACTAAAAGGGCAGATAAATCCAAAAATGTACACAAAAGCATAATAAAGGCAGAATTAGGATTCAATAACTGGCTTTAACAATGGGTAAGAAAAATGGATATTTCATGTAGCTTTAATGGCTTCGGATGTTCTGCTGATTATTATGACTGTATGAGCTACCGATCAGTTTCAGTTTGTACGATGCATGCCAAAACTTATAATCTTTATCTGTACAATAGCATACAACATATGTACCCGTACCCGTAGTACCCTGGCGTTACGTCGAGAAAATTCTATGCATACATATATTGTAATGTCAGCATGTATACAGCTACGATGAGTTGAGTAACAGCTAGAACACGCTAATGAATGCTTATTTAATTCATGACTTTTACTCAGAAACTTTTTTTGTTTTGTGTCAAATAAACAAGTAGTTCAGGACCTAACAATTTTACATGATTATATCTTATACGCCCGTTACAAGAATTTTTTATCGATCCTATATCATAAACAGGGGCGGCGGAGTAGGGGGGACAAGAGGAAGAAAATCATATCTGGTGTATAAGGATTTATATTTCTCCCTATCCTGTAAAATGTTAACGTAAATAGACAGATGACAGATCTTGGGGGGGATAAATCACCCCGTCCCTCCTGTTCCGCTGGCCATGATCATAAACATAACAGTTGACAATCTTAAAATATGGCATGGCATCAGCATCCACATCTATACATTTCACCCAACAAACGATATAAGAAAACAAGGCCACGCAAATTTTCACCTGGATTTTTTTCCTCCCGTCGTGACTGCTGAACTTTTCACATTGGTTGCTATCTCGGAACCAGGTCATCCCTAAAACAAAAGTAGGTAGGTATACACATAACAGTTTCATCTTTCCATTCAAAACTATTAGCGCTCCGTAAGGGGAGAATGAGTCGTTCGTTGCGTTTGAAGACGAGTCCGCACATGCATGGAAAGTAATGGGGTTTCAGTTCACCAGGCTCTGACACACATTTATTTAGGTACCTAGTGAGACTAGTGATGTATGGGCTAATACACATGCATCACTACATTTCCAGAAAGTAATTCAACTATTGACACGACACAAAACAAAGTCGCGTACACATCTAATAAATCCTCGGCCTGGACACAGTCAATGGTGGTATATGCATTCAGCGTAAAAGTAGTTCAGCAGTAGTTTATACTTTCAGTTTTTGTTACAAAAACATACCCTATTAAATATTGTATTGACATAGAAGATTACGACAAAAAGTAACAACACGCAAGGCTATAAGCTTAATCGTGTCTACGTAGTCTATAGAATTTACGAGACTTAACACGATGATACTAACCCATACTGTACACTGTACCTACCTACATAGTCATATCCTCTATTTTTCATTATTCTGCATTGGGTATACTACACGGTAGCGTTATTGTTATTGTTCGCATTATGTATGAATTATTCCTTAAGAAGGCTTAGACCATAAAACATTACAACTAGTATCAGCAGCTACTACTACGGTGTCTTTCTTGCATCTGCAGTAATATAATTTCGATGAGTGTGACCAAATTTTTGTTTTCTGCTTTAAAATTAGTGCTAGCTAATGCTCGTCTGTCTCTACTTAAATAGTCGTTACGGGATTTCAAATACCATAAATACATGGTCATCAGTACATACTACAGAGAGAGATTTGTGTAAACCTAGACCACATATTACAATGTTCTACATAAACACCTTCTGTCCATCAAAGATTTTTTTGCCATAT
The DNA here is from genome assembly GCA_027744295.1 of Callyntrura guangdongensis. Taxonomy (NCBI): domain Eukaryota; kingdom Metazoa; phylum Arthropoda; class Collembola; order Entomobryomorpha; family Paronellidae; genus Callyntrura; species Callyntrura guangdongensis. The sequence goes on from JAHZNB010001108.1 coordinate 6,224, forward strand.
AATTTTACAGCTTTTACAAGTCCAAACCGGCTAAAAACTAACCAGCAACTGGTTCATAAAATATTGCATGGAGTATTTCGTCCTATTACTAATTTTACTTAAACTTTTTTTACGTTCGTAAATGTACAAAAAAGGGGTTTTGCGTGCCATATTCTTTTCATGCTGTGCCGCTGTGCCTTTTACTGTAAGAACAATCTGCCGCTACGACCGCAGTGCCTAGGTCGGTTGTTGTAGTACTCTTTATATTTCTGTAGTTTCTTATGAAAATGGAACTGTCCGACCATGGACAAGGTCATAAGGCCGGATAGAAACACCAAGAAATCGATACTCGCGTTGTTGGTTGCAATTTACGATGGGGATAAAAGTAACACTATGAGCCGGAAGGCTACTCAAAAAAACTGGTTCATGTATGTGGATGTGTTTAACAACCGTACAAGTGCTGTAAAGCATAGTCTGTTCTGGTAACGATTCTTCGTTCTTTTCCAAAGTTTACAATAATGGTCATGAGAATTGAGAATTACATATTGTTACGACGTCTAAATTACGACGACTATGTCTATATTAATAATACCTATAAACCATTCTTATTCTTATAGTCATTATGTGAAACAACAATCTAGAGACCACTGGAATTTCCTAGTTTGTGAAGTTTGTCGAAAAGTCGCACAGTTTTCTATTTATTAACATCACGAAAAATGAAGAAAATGTACAAATTCCTAATATTATGTACATTCTGTACAATCTCGGTTGTGCAAGGTTTAATAGGTACATTACCAGTATAATTCCTTGGAACAGTAGGTTATATCCATATAAAGGCTGGTTGTGCTTGTGACGTGACGACAGTTATTTCATCTTTGCCTTTTTATTCAAAGTTTAACATATCGCAAGTTAAACACAGCCTAAAATCAGTTTATCTGGCTGCTGCGCTCTGCAATTTAGCTTATATGGCTTATGCTGATAATTGATGAATTCTAAAAATGTATTATAAATATTGAGCATTTTGAAACAAATGAAAAGTAGGAGTTATTTATCGTCCATTCTGAAACTACTTAACTGCTGATTATATTATCAAACAAGAAAAATACCATTGATCGCGAGTCGCGACTGCGAGACACAGACTATGTGTGGTGTAAAAGGTGGTTTTTGTAGGATATATGCATATGCATATAGCGATAGCGTCTTCAAACATTCTGATGATCATGATGATCAACTCGAAGCATGTCTCCTTTCAATTGGAACCATGTAGTTGGCACCTTGTTCTTTTTCTTTCTCGACTGTTTGTTGTTTCTACAAACATTATTTTAGCATGTCACATAAAAGGCATGCAGGGATAATGCAAATTGTCACTATATATCAGCCAGATACAATATGTTAACCCTGACCTTTTTAAATGTTTTTTGGTCATTTCATGCGTATTAACCATGAACTACATTTATATTATTATGTCTACATTCATAAGAAAATGATCATTTGGACGATCAAAACTATTAGGACAAAAGAGGAGTTTCAAGCCAATTTAGAATCTTTTGTAGTTGTACAATCAAATACTTTTACAAAAATTTATATGACTGACAATGTGGCGGCTCATTATTGCTATGAATCATTTTGAATTATTTTGGCTTTTTACATTTTTTCAAAAAATAAAATAACGTTGAAAAAATAAATTTCTTGAAAATAATACAACTCGTGAATTATTGCGAGAAATTTTAATTTTTACTAAGATTCTTTCAAGTCAAAAATCCAACTTTGCACAAATCTTGCAATGACAATAAATCCATTGTCAGTCATATAATACATTAAAAGCTATAAAGCACAAGTAATTATAACTTACCAAATGCAAGCTTTGAGATATAGGCACTGTAAAAACGTGAACCAATAATAATTACGGTTTATTCTTATCCCACATTTTACTTTACTGCTACAAACAGTCTAGAAATTTAACAACGAGTTCTTCAAAATAAAATTGTCACGTCAATTTGAACTGTCAAGTCGCCATTGCAAAGTAAATCCGACTTACACAACGCGACGATTTACTACAAAACTACTAGTTTTCATTACATCTTTTATTTTCACATTATCCCGTTTTCACAACTAAACTGAAAAGTTCTGCAAACAGTTGCATTTTATAGTGCATGAAAATTTTACTTCCGGATCAGGATTAATATCCTTTTATCACTCAATCACTCACTGTGTGGAGACTTAAACAAGCCTACATACAACACATTTAACAGAAACACGACAGGGCTACTACTCCGTCCTTTGCACAGCTAAGTTTTCTTAAAAAATAATTCCAATGTAAATCAAAGTTTTTTCAATCTCTCTGTCAGTGTTAAAAAATTTGGCCAATGTAAAACGAAACTTGCAGACATGTAGTCTCTTTTCACATGATGAAGCCACTACAACCGTTTGGCGGTACAAAGGATGGAATTGGTGGCAATGAAAATAGTATTTTTGTTGTAAAAGTGTATATATCGGTCGACTCCGCAAAATTTTAATAGTGATAAAAATTCTAGTTCAGGAGTGGCATCACTTTTTGTGTTATCTTCCGTCCCACTGCACTATTACACGGCTCACCATGCGTTCCCTATAACGGATCTTGATGCTTACCCCAAAAGAGTAGTTCTGATTTGATTAATCAACTGATATTGTTAATGAATAGGATGAAGGATGAAAACACTGCAGGTTTATGTTCAGCAAAACAAAAACGCGAACAAAATACTTTCATTAGTTCGGGCACACGCACAAGTTGTATGTATCGTACAATTTGCAATAATAATGAAAGTGGCTCACATCATCATTTTTTTCCGACCTATAGCTATGCCAGTTGCAAATGAGATTATTATTTTACCGTCAGTCAGTTACTCAGACTCAGTAGTAGTAAAACGATGTGGTCTACTTGTACGCAAAGGTTTTTTTTCTGCTAGCATGATTTTTTTCCTGAAGACGCTCACTTTTGCGAACAACGAAGCTTGCAATTGCACTGCTTGCTTTCAACATGCACATTTACAAAGTATGTGTGTGTCTGTGTAGTACTACAACAATATCATTATTTAGGTAACATTCACTTTACTTCGTCGTTATCCTTTTTGTTATCATCACCACTAGTAGTGGTGGTGGTTAAATCCAATTCCTACTCTTGCTTTTTTGCTACAAAAAAACAACAGGCAGCAAGGAACGTGCGAAGTAAAAGGAAGAGGAAGGTTGGTGCAATGCACACAAATCAAGAGCATGATACATAATATGATGGTAACATTCCGCAATTCAACTGCATCACTTTCGGAACTCACTTCATTCTTATTTCACTAAAGAACAGTGGTGATGATGGTACAGCGCAGTATTGAAGATGTGTGTGTCTGCAGTTGAATGTGTGATGTTGAGGTCTCAGGTTGAGGTGTTTTGCAATATAGCAATAATATTGGCATATTTCGTGACAATATCGTATTATTATTCAGATTTCTGCATATTTTAGTTTATATACCACACACAATTATTTACGTGTGCAAACAAACAACCAATATGCCCGTTCCTGAATCTTGCTGAATGTGAAAGCGCTCAAGTATTTGCTACATGTTAACTTTTATATTGGATTATACATTAAATTTATATCAAATGAAAACTTGATCTTGATTTTTATAATGTACTTTGGTTACAGTCTCAATCTCAATTATAAACACCGTATCGAACTTGATGATGATGATGATGATTAATAGGGAAGTTTGAGTTCAGTGGAACATCTGCGATGATAGTGGTTTGTGTATGTTCGTCGTAACTGGTAACTTGTAGTTAAATGAATAAAAGTCTATTACATATTATTTTCCTATTCAAAATTCACTGCAACGGAATTTCCCTTAAGAACAATATGAAAATAGTTGTACCCAATACCAGTTTTTTATTCAATAACTAGTATGTAATTTCTAAGGTGGAGGGGGCGCCCACATTTTTGTGGTTTCAAGTTGATTTCAAGTAGGTATTGGTGTAGAAAACAATGATATACATATAATAATGAAAGATGAAAGTGCGTTAGTGAGCTGCTCTCACCCCTTCGTCTGCACTGTAATGAGGAGGTACAATTATTGTTTAAGAAACCGGCTTTTCAGTTTAAATGCAATTGCACAATAAACAACACAGTTTTACACGTTGTATATGAACATACCACAGCCACCAACTAATATACTTTTGATGTGATTCAGAATTGTGATTAACAAGTTTGTAACTTATTACTACTTCAACTTTGATTTCTCCGTTTCGAACATGGTTATCAAAATGGAAGCGACTTTCTGACGAAGTATAAGGCTTTATTTTAATCTCCAACCAAAATTGAATGTTTCTACTGGTTGTATTGGAGCCAATAACGGTAACGCAAATGGTTTGGCGTAAATGAATTTTATTAACCAATTGGCAGAAATATATTTTTAGGCAAGTCGTCAGTAATATTTCCCCTCTTCAGAGGAGGAAAGATGACGGCAGTCTTTGAATTTAAAAAATCCTTAAATATGAAAGTGAAACGGAGATTCCTTGTAAAATTGTTTAAACACCTTCGATTTCTTCGACGCAAATGGTCCACCTCTAAGCATTTTTACCGACCTACTGCTCAGTTAGTCAAAGTTGCACTCATGTGCTGCCTGTGGGATATGCATGGCCACGACGATAGTTCGCAAAACAGTGAAGCAAACCACCACGTCCGCAAAATTATAGTTGTGCAGAAGTATACATGACATTCAAATGTGTTATCAACATGATCATCGTCATATTCTATAAGTACGATAAAGCACTGGCATTGCGTCACACAACACACAACCAGTCACTACTCGGTCGGCAGTGGTATATGAGCATATTTTTTACTTTCATAATGCTGAATGCTAAACGAGCCAGTCAAATCATCATCATCGTCACAACACAATTTGTGGACGGATATTTTGTATGTGTGTCATGTACACACATATCCAACATACTTAGTCGACCTATTGCATGTAACAGCATAAGCAGCGAAGTATTTGCATTTTCTTCTTTTTTTTGGGTTTTTGAATGTTTGCTATCACATGAGAATGTAGTCAGCTATAAAGTCTGCTAGCTAGTTGAAACAACATGAGACAAAAATACATGGCATGTTAGTGAATTACTACTAATCCTTTCATTTTCGTATAGATCAACTGTAGACAAAATGGTTAAATCATACAAGCGTCTACACAAAAATTGCAAACTCTAGTAAAGCATGCTTAGGTGTAAACAATCTACATTCTTTGTCTTAAATTGTTTTAACGAGTTTTTTTGTATTGTAAAGTACTAGTGCTACGGTACGACCACGGCCATATCATGCCATGCGCCACATAATTTACACCATATTTATTTAGACCATCTTATTATCGAATTTTTGTTGGGTATTATTGACTCATCCTCATAATAAGCTCTATTTCGCAAGGGTAGACAATACTGGATTTTCGTGATACATACACACAACATACAAAATAACATTTAGGTAGGTATAACAAATTTGCTGGCTTATTGTAACACAAAATGGTTTGTATCATACATGTATGACGTGCAAATCCGTGGTATATAATGCTGATAAAAATGTTAAAATGTATGAATGTATAATACGTTCGAAATTGACATTTTTACTATCACTTATTTGCATAATGCTGTAAAACAGAATAAGCTTCAAAACGCTATCAAACTTTTTCTTTTCTGCGTACTTGGTACAAGGTTGAACCTAGCCAGAGTATATTATAGCGATGATTTCATTACTTTTAGTAGATTATCTCTCTCTCTTTCTACGTTACTGCTTCCCGTTTCGTCGCTATTAACCAAAATGCCAAAAGCAAACTCTCCTACGTTTAAAAAAGTGGGTTTCTGAAGGAGTACAAACTGAGTATTTGTCCTATATTCAAGATTTAAGGAAACTAGAGCAAGCACAACGATAGTAATAATAAGCTTCATTGACTTGGCTCAGGGTTCAGTTTTACGTTTTTCGGTGTATACTAAAAAAATCCTCCAGACTTTCTCTAACATATCTATATACACTTGCCTCGGCCCCCCGGCTTTCCTGGGTTTGACTAAATATTACGTTGTTGCTGATGTTGTTGTTGTATGCATGAATGTATGTAGGTATGTGTTCGTGTTCACAACACCGTCGCTAGTGTGTGATTTTTAGTGCAGCAGGTCGACTGTCGCTATTTTAATTGTTTTTTTTTTAAATATGCATAGCCCATTTGACCTACTGACAGCTGGTGGGAGACCGTGTTGACGTTGAAGAAGTTGGATACAAATTGATGGTACTGTTGCATATAACGGTTTTTGTAAAAGAAGACTCTCACTTCTTATGTGCCGAAAGTAATACCCGCATAAAACTGCCATCGGTTTTTTAAAACTTGCACTGTTATCTTGTACATTATCCGCTGTATACGTGAGCTTTCCCCGTTCTGTTCTCACAGGAAATGTATTGTTCCTTTTCTCACTTTTATTACAGTTTACTGTAAAATTAACAAAAACTTAACAGATCAGTTTGCCGAGATTGCTATACGAGTGCATAAGANTACAGTTTACTGTAAAATTAACAAAAACTTAACAGATCAGTTTGCCGAGATTGCTATACGAGTGCATAAGAAGGTCTTCATGTGAGCATTAATAGTATAAATAAAACAACGTATCAAGAGTATTCAAGAGACTGTCAGTCAGTATACGTAAGTAAGGAATAAAATCAGGATAAGATAAATGAAATGGGTTAAAATCATTACTGGAAACATTCATGATAAAATAGTTTAGGTTTATTGAACCCGTTTTGGCAATATTACAAACACATAGTAGTATTCTGTAGAATGATAAACAACCATTAGTTGAAATCTCTATTTATTTTACATTCTTTAATTCCTTATTTTCCTTGAGTTTTTTATGAAGCAGTGAAAGATACACTTTTATTATCCACTAAAATAGAGAAGAGCAAGCAAACTAAAAATAAAGATGTATAAATATACAGGAAAACGTACAAGTGTTTCGATTGTAAATTGTAATTTACTTGCAGCTTTACCACTATAAAAATATATATTTTAATTTTTGCATGTTATTCAGTCAGCGAGTCACAAAAAACTCGAAAAGGTACTTTCTTACCGATAAACAAACGTCTTCATTTTCACCAACTCACAAGCTATGGAACAATGCAATTGTTTCTTAAATGTGTTGTACTAATACATGGTTTTGTATCAGTCTAGTAGCAATCTTCCCAAATTGTCACTGTCATTGATCACTTTCTTACCGCGACCGCGACGCAAGCTACCGTATTTTAAAACACTGATTGGAATATAATATGCGGGAGGTAAGATTGTTAAATTTTCTACAAACATATATAGAAAAATATATATATTTTTTCCGTCCATTTTGAAACAACTTTGCCGATAGAATACTTTGAGTATACAGTTTTACTTGTCCCTGTCCGTGTTTAATAGTGTAGAACTGTGTAACCAGTTTATTCTGAGTAAAATGAATATGCAAGTTAAAAATGCGATTTTACTGCTGGACAGTGGGTACTAGAAAAAATGATGTTCCCAAGTATGAAATGAATCGTAAGTATTTAAATAAAATTAACCATTTGAATCTGGTCCTGGTAAGGCTGCCTAGTACATATCCACAAATATAATAATAAAGTGAATATCCCTGAAATATTCAAGTCGCACCAGTTATACAGGAGGACTATCATCGTTCACTCCCACGCACAATTGATAAAAATACATTTTAGTGCTTGGGATACCTATACAAATCACTATTCGTAACTTATGAGTCGATAATATATGTACGTTTATATGTAATATTGGATCGTGTAATATTCGCCTACTTAAGTTGCATTTACGTTTGACCTTAGCCTAAGTCATACTCATCGTCCTCTTCAGTTATAGTTTTGGATGGCTGGAATGAGCTCACATCCGTAGGCTTCACTTGGAAAAACTGAATTGGCACAACTGGCTTCCGAGTTGTCGGCACCTTTGTTACTTTGTAATTTGTATACTGAGGACTGTAAATATCGTAATCTTCCCCGTCCTGAAATTCATTATGTGGATTTTCTA
>JAHZNB010001109.1:0-19011 GCA_027744295.1 Callyntrura guangdongensis
TTGTACGCCAGAAAGTGGCGAGCAAACAAAATGAAATCCAATTCTTTTGTAAGTCGTTTCAAAATAATACATTTTTTCTGGCCTTGCTTCAAATACATTAAACTGTGAACAATGTCTTTGGATGCGATATAAGTTCTGAACTATATATTGACAAGTTCTCGGTTACCCCTAAGTCAGAGTCAGAGTTGTGCTTAAAGATAAACATATAATCACGTTTTAAAGCCGAATTATCCACAAGATTCAAAATTGATTAAAAGATATAATCCAGAACAAATGGAGCAATCGAATTAGGATTTCTAATATTAATAATAATAAGTTTGGCGTAATAATAAATTTAATTTTCAACTAAACAATCCCGTATACCCCCCTTTGTAATAATAATAGATTATGCGATATTTTCTGCAATTTGTACATGCTTCAGAGTGTTGATTTTTTGGAAGGCGGACAGACAAACAAGCCGAGTATATTATTAATCACCCTTCTCAAGAAGCTTTGCCGAACAGAGCGTTACTTAATAAGAAATCATCCCGTCATTGTAACGCCGGCGCATTGTGTAATGATGATGATGATGACGATGATTACGATTAAACGAAGCGAATGATTCAGTACATACATATCTGCAATATGGTGGTGTGGTGATGGTGAAATGATGATGATGATGACCAAAACAACGACGCAGTTTCTCCGAGATAGCTAAGCCACACCACCCTAATATACTCTGTTGGTATAGAAATTTGGTTTCCCACACACATACTGAGAGAAAAACAATAGTTTGGTATAACACGTTACTTACTACACGAGAATGCTTTTGGCACAATAAAACATTTTTTTTCAACTTTATTCCACTATTTTATGTATGACGTATCCCCCTTATCACACACATGGTTTGGTTATGGTTGGCCAGGAAAGAAAGGGGCAAAATGTACCCCATTCTTGGTATTGCATTAACGTCCATCATTCTCGATAAACAAGAAACCACAGAGAGTCCATGAGTAAAACGAATGTTGTTTTTCTCGATACTCTCTCAAGGAGAGAAGGAAAGTGCGATGCCCCGGCCTTGTCAGGTGCTGCTGCTGCTATACTATACGACTACTTGTACTTCTGTCTCAAAAATCTGCCGAGGTCTCTCGCAAAATACTAGTTAGGTATCTATATTCTGCGGACGGACAGTTTTCCCCCTCGTATTTTCTTTGCTTATCATCAGCACGAGTCTCGCTCGTTACCAACTGTCGTCGTATAGGTACCTTAGCAAGTATTTTGATCCTATTTTGCATTTTTTCATTGTAGAATTTGTATATTTCTCCACGGCCGGCATTTTTTAAATGTATGAATGATGATGATGAGTCTGGCACCAGAGCTTCTCGGAAGGGAAATGAGTGAAACTTTTTTTCTCTCTGCTGACAATACGTTTGTGATGACACGTTACTTTTTTCTGGGAAAGCGAAAATGCACTTAAAACTTTTTAGCAGCCCTGCCCTGAGGTATACAACTTCGGGAGTGAGCATAGTGATGGGTAATATACTGTGTGGGAAGAAGGGTTCTGGTAAGTAGATAAGCAAACTAGGCAGATTTCAAGAAAAGATTACTCTGAATATAATATTTGCTGTTGTCAGGAAATGTTTTATTTAAGCGGTTAAAAACCGTCCTCCCATTCTTTAAGACTCGCGAAAATAGCTGCGACATTTCTATTATCGTCGAATATATACACACAAAATAATGCCAATGGGTTTTGGCTTTGTCGTGAAATCTGCAATAAAAGCCCTGCAGTCTACATAGGAAAGGGTCAAAAATAAAATTTGGCAAAAAAGCCACATTCAGAAACTTGTTAAGTACATTTGTAGACGGCGGGTGGGAATGAAATCTGCAATAAAAGCCCTGCAGTCTACATAGGAAAGGGTCAAAAATAAAATTTGGCAAAAAAGCCACATTCAGAAACTTGTTAAGTACATTTGTAGACGGTGGGTGGGTGACACATTTGCACCACGTGTATGAAAGGTTGGAAATAAGATGTCGTCGTCAAGTATAGAAACAAACCAAGTTTTGGCTGCCAATCATACACCCCCAAGCAATCTGGCAAGTTATATAATAACCTACTAACACGAGTCTACGGAGACTGGGCTGGGCACTTCATTACAGCGTCTGAAAACTTTGGCGATTATAATTGTCCCAAATATAATAGCCAGTATAATTTGTAAACTTGCAGTATACCAGCCAAACTTTTACAATGAGGTCACACAACGGACTATTTTCAAATGGTAAAACGGCAGCCGGTATATAGAAAGGATAATATGAAATAGTATTTGCAACTTTGCAACCTACCGCTAAGTTTACTCAAGCCATCTCTCTCACCGACATGATGATAAGAAGAAGCCGGTAACATGTTAAGTAAGTTTGGCTGTTACATGGTAACGTAGTAGCACGGTTGTTTGTTTCAAACAGAACAACGCTTGTTCCTCCAGAGAGAAAGAGGGATCAAAGACAGGAAAATGGTGCGCACATATACAATATATTTGCATGTAATAACAAAGAAGTATTAACGAATTCCCGGATGCCAAAGTCAGTTTTCTGTCTCACTCTCCTTGTACATGTGTGCGTGTGACTTGACTTGCCACAAACTCAAACAACACGGCCCCGTCACTCATTCATTACGTTCAACATTCTTTTGAATAAACTCTCAGCCAGTAAAAAACTTGAGCCAGAAAAAAAACCAATGCGGTTGTTTGTTATGTCGTTTTTTTCTCCTGTGAGTTTCTACAAATAAAAGGGGAAAGGTGAATCAGCCTCCTATTTGCAGAGTATTATGCTATATGTCCCATATTAATATTACTATGCAACTTCCTTTCGCTTTAGTTATAATTCTCTTGTGATGATGTTTACGTTTGGATTGAAAATGTTCATATAATATAAAATGAGTGTACTTGAATTTCAATATACCCTGAATTATTTTTTTTTGTATTATTCAAGAGGATGATGTAACATTTTGTATTGAATCAACTTATTATCTTTGGAGTGTTTGATAAGTTACAAAAATTCTCGAATTTTCTCTTAATTTTTTGCCAATTTGTGGGTAATCAAAGACTCATTATGTATTATATAAAAAATGTAATGTTAACCATTCCTTACAGCAATTTCAATTAAGCCGTCATGGTAATGAGCATCATGTGTTGTATGCAGATGGGGTAAGCATTTAGTTTGTGTGTAGGCCGTTTATTCTGAGATAGTGCCCATATAGGCTTTAATTTCAAATTATTTTGGTAATTGATATACCCCGGGCTGTAATTGAAACCAAGTTGTAATATAGACCGGTGTAGGTTTTAACGTATAACGTTTCGGTAATAGAGACATGTACACTTTTATTTTTTAGAAAACTTGTAAAACGCGCTAACTGTAATGCATTGTTAATTAAAGTTATTGGTAGCCTGGCATGAACTGTAATCCTCACATGTCTCCCTATCTTATACGTGTTAGCAAATTTAGAATCTTCAAAGTTTGCTAAACATGATCTCCATATTTAATAAATCGTATGAAAAATAAACAAAATCCGTTTTTGTTTTCATTGCTAAGTAGTTAGCAATGCAAATGCAAGTCAGTTCATACAGTTCAGCAGGCAAAGTGCGATGGTTCTGTTATGTGTTGTAGTATTTATTAATGTCAAATAGTCAAATGTTACAGTTTGTGTTGTACATATCTTTTTGGGTGCATAGACTCTACATAAAAATATACGGTATATTTTAAAAAAGACTCTCTTCCCTCTTGTCACTGTGCAAGTGAAGGATGACGCGTAGGCATCTCTGCAGCAAAAACAATTTTGTCCTCCTCCTCCAACAGTTTTCCTTAATTCCTTGCTCTCTCTCTCTCTCTCTCCCTCTCCGGTGGGTTTGGGCGATGTGAGTGAATGACGCACACATGGTACTGCCTAGGCTATGATGACGACTGCGACGAACAACTTCATATATCACAGAAAATCACAGACGATGCAGAGACAAGGAATAAAGACGCGCTGCTCCAAAGTACATTCACATGACACCAGAGTCGTCCGTCCGTCGTCGCAGTCATTGCTTTTCAGAACTGGTCGTGCAGCAATAATATTTTGTATTTTGCCTATTTGAATGCAACAGACGATGACACCTAAAAAAAGAAACCAACTCCTTAGTTCTGGTTTTTATATAACATGAGCATTGAGCATACGTTGGAAAAAACTTCTTGTTTTTCTTAAGTGCCTAGTGCCTACGTAAGAAAACTTCCCGATTATTCTGCTAACAAGCGCAATAGTTCATCGTCACCGTTCGTAAACGAAGCTACTTTTTTCCGCTAAACAATCAAGCAACTTTATGTATTGGCTCGTATCTGTCCGTTGTGATCACAATATGGTAATAATAATCATCCTCTCGATTATTACATCCCATTGGGACCAGAAATAAATGGGTAGAAGAAGGGAAAAAATTGTACAAAACTATTATTATTTACCAAACGCCTACACACGCACATGATGACTCTCTTGTAATTCTTTTTCCAACGATGAACCCCTCTGCTATATGTACATACAGCTAAACAGGCAATTTCCTAGTATTGGATAGCGCGTGCATAGGCAAAGTTAAACAAGAGCTGCGCAGCTAGCGTACCTACCAATTTTACCCATTACCATATAATACTTTGTTATGTGGTATTTTTCCATAAGAAAAATTAAATGCTTACGCTACGCTACTTACATGACAAAACCAAAAAAATCTTGCTGTTATATCAAATATACCAGCATTTGCAGGAAACTTGTCATCATTGTCATCATCTGCTTCAAAAAATGCGACAGTTTGCATCACTCACACATGAGTGGATGAACGACTTGATCATGATGATCATCAAATTCATAGCCCAGAATAGAAAATTTCAGTACAACTGAGAAGTATAATAAAGTCATTAAAATAATATAAAAATAACGTCATCATTAGCATCATAATCAGGCTGTGCCATCAAACAATCAGTCTACCAGAAAAAAATGAAGGTATTTTGAACAATTTACTTATTTTAACACCAGTTCGTCAGTTCCTTCTGAAAACTAGTTATAGGTACGCACACTGTCTACTTATTTTTTACAGTCAACATTACATTATGCTGTGCACTGATTTCCCCCCTGATATTCAGCTTTAAACAATTTCCATTCATTTAAATGACGTAATAAGAGCAGACAACCAAGTGTAAAGATATTTTTATGTACACATAGGTAATCCAATGTTTGTTCTTCTTTTCTCAGTTTGTCTGCCAACCAACTTGAAAAATCACGGTAGTGTTCACAAACTGCCTATTTTAAGCATCTCCATTGTTTTCTACGGCTTTTTTCTTTCATTTTTTTAAACGGGAATGCATGTGCGTATATGGTGGAGCCAGTGCCCTCTTCAATACCGTCGTTGTCTGTCATCATGATCATTACTATTATATCATCATAATATAATATCCGTCATCGTCTGGGAATTGGAAATTATGTTGTGCGCTCTCCTTGTGCATGTAAGTAATAATATTATACACAGTTTATTGCAGTATAACATGTAACTGTTCCCTTTTCCTATCGCTTTTTTGCTTCTCCCGGCTTGGCATGTAGGTACTTATTTATTTACTCATCTCATCATCATGACATTATCATATCGTCTGTCTGCAAAAAATCCCTAAAGTTACAACACAAACACAGGCGTAAAAAAGAAGCCAACAAAAATTGCGTGCTCGGGCCAATAGTAGTAGTCAAAGAGAAGAGGGATAAAAGGCTTAAACAATGTTACGGTATTATCATCCCGTCAGTGATTCGCATTGAAAGGAGGAAAACATTTTTGAAAATGTTTTTGGCCTGGCAGACATTGTTTGTCTTGTGGTGATAAGTGCAGTTGCAGACTGCGACTTTCACTTGTACGGTCGCCTTCAATAGGATAATTATGCAGTGATACGAAAAGTCTCATGTAAACGCGAGCGTGTGTACTACAAATGCTTGCTGCTATAATAATGAAGACAAACATTTAAAAAGTTGTTTAATGAAACTGAAGCATCGCACGCAGATACCAGAGGGTTTCTGGTTTATTTATTATTATGGTAATTAGGTATAAACATGCAAAATTGGGAGATTGCGACTGGAGTGCAAACTTAAAACCTCGATTACCTAATTGTGCAGACAGGAGCCAAAAGTTGTTTACTATCTTTAGCGTTTACAATAAAAAATAACAGTGAAGTCCCGCTGCATTGGTAAAGTTTATAAAATGTAAACATGACCGAAATAGAAAAAAATGAGGGGAGGGAAGATGATAAACGAGATGTAGAACAGGACTCATTTGTCGAGGATGCATTTGCTTTTTCTATAATGCTACTTGTCAAGTATATTTTTATGGTGTAAAAATGCATTTAAAGATCAAATTTCATTCACTCATTAATGGGACAGTTTGTGCGGGGAAAAATTGATAAGGACGACTTTATTAATTCTACTGTGGTACCTATTACACATCACACCATATTTTGTATGCCCAGTTGCACATGCTTTGTTTATCTTTATTTTTACGGCTGTTTTAATAAACAACAAAATCTACACTATGAAAAGTTGGGTGAAGCTGTGAAACAAAAAAAATTTAAGATATATTTGGCTATGCCCTAACTAACCAAGCGCTACCATACTGTTCTCTGATTCTTGTTGTATTTGCACAGGTACCAGTACAAGTGGTATATATTTACAAGTACAAAGTTTTTAGTGACACTGTGCTAGTATTTATCTGTGTTAGCAACTTACCGCAAAACAGTCTAGTAAGAGGTCTTCCTTTTTCAAAGAGGTATTAAAGACACATAGCAAGAAATCGTTACATAAATTGAAGCGTCAAGTGCAATTTATTAGAAAAAATATACCGTCAGTGAATCATGGCGAGGTACATAAACCGGATGTGACAAAGTCATATTTTAACTATAGACAATCAACCGGAGAAATATATTTAAAAAATCCCCTCCTGTGTGTCTTAACATTGAATTGGCACTTGGCAGGCTAAAAATAACGAACAGTTGAAAATTCCTTTTTCTGCGTAGTATTATTTAGCACTCATCAATTCATCCACCTCAACGGAAAAGATTTCAATTTCAAATGATGGCAAGGTAATTCAGCAACTTTAAGACCATAATACTGACGGTGACGGTCGGAAAATAAATTTTATATTCCGTCCACAACGATTTCTATCATTATTTTATCATCAACCATTTACCTACATAACACAGTATATTAGCAGCATGTGTAGTAGTATAGTTGAATTTTGAGAACCCTAGGCATCCTAAATGATTGGGCTAGCTTATAGCTACACACAAATCCTAAAATTCATTTAATAATATTAGAGACAGTCGATAGCTCTTTTAGCCAGTTGATCAGTTCCTCCCGCGTCCGTCTACAAACTTGCTGGTCTAGTTAAGTTAAAGGATCATATTTATCGATATCAACCCTTTATTCCCGTATTCAGATTTGATTTACGCCAAGATACTAGATAATATATCTGAAGACATGTAGAGACACCACATGATGTACAAAGTACAAAATGAGCAGAAGACTAAAATGTGCGTGTACTTGTACCAGCACCATTTCAATTTCCAAACATGGTTTCAGATTTCAGAGCTATATTTCTTCTAACTAGAAAGTAGAACTAGAAATATGATTGCAAGCATAATATATATCATAATTAGATTAGCACAATATTATAATTATTATTAAACGTTTGATTATCTACCTCAGACACCATTCATCACCAATTATTACCAGCCAACTTTGGCAATGAATCCGATTATTCTTCGCTACTTCCTTACGGCGACTACTATCGTGCCATTTTTATTAAAAACAACAATACAATTTTTGGCATCCTATTTTTTACTCTCGTGATATATCAATTCCTTTTACGAGGTAAAAGTCAGCAGCCCCATTAAGATTTTTTGCGTAGTTTTCCCGGCTACTACTACAAACAACTGCCTGAAGGCAACGAGATGCGATAAAGAAAGAGAGAGAGAGAGAGACACACACACACACACGGGGCGAGTCATTCCACACCATATCACCATCCTCACCATTGCCTTGCATTACCTACTCATCTCAAGTTTCATGGACCTTTTTACCTTCAAAAAATTCGATTACCTTTCTTATCTCTTGGGAGAGAGATGAAACACACACACATACTAACCGTATAAAAAGAAGTAAACAACTGTGGGAATAAAAAAAACTTGTCCGTATAAACACAAGCCGTGTATCTAGTACCTACCTACGTACCTACCCTAACTTCCAACTATCCATTGTATGTACTTAAACGCTTTTTATTACTATTGTATCCAGAGCGTAGCAGCCTAAAGGCAACATATTTCTGAAACTTTGTTGTACGTTATAAACCATTATTATTATTATTATTATTATCTGTATTGAATGCGCTTTTATACAACATACATCATACTCACAACCAGAACAGAGACGATGTACGACGTAAATTTTGTTTTTGCTCGCAAATAACCTCAGGCATAATTCGTAGTAAAGTAGCGTGGAACACAAGAATATCATCATCATCGTCATCATTACTCCTCCATCCTTTTTTGCATCAACTGCAACCCCAGCAAACCGTGTAGCTCATACAAGAATACAAAACAAATAGTCATCATCAAGATCGGACACAATCTACAAATATAGCATAGGTACTACTACACGCTATTTCACCAAATGCGAAATTTCCCAAAGTAAGCTAACAGCTAACAACATTGCAGAAACAATACGTATGTATCTACCAATCTATGTAAGTGGAGAAAAACAGCTTGTATCTTGTTGTTGCCATTTTTGCATGAAGATTGCAATATTATTAGGTATTCGTTATATTCCAGGTTACACATGCGAATAATATGGTATATACCCATTAAATTTGGTAATAACCATGTAGGCGCATTCGGGTACTTTATAAGATTAATACAATAATGTATATCATCCTATTCAATTGTGAATGGGGCATGCAGGCAAAAAAGAACGAGAAATTTCGTTGTACTTTCAGCAACGAAAAAATGGCAATTTCCTTTTACTGCTAATACACTCTGCGAGAATGTTTTCTAAGGAGGATGAACTCAACCTCAACGTAACCCAAGTTGCCTGTTTGTTTTCCCAAACTTGCCATCAGAACGACTGAGCGATCACCTCTCAAGAACGAAGAACGAGTATTAAATATTTACAGAGCAGAAATATCCTCCATGGAATTCGCTACTCTTTACTCATGGTTAGTAGTAGTATCTTGTCACAGAGCATTTTTCTTGATGATAAGGTTTCTTTAATGCTAATTACTGTACATGTCAGATAAGCAAATTACATACACAACTTACACAAGTAAAGCATTTGGGGAGCAGCAAACGAATATGGGATGGGAAAGAAAAAATTTGCATGCCACAAACGTTCCCGGTAATAGACTACATGAAACCCCTATATGTATTTTAACTCTGTCAATATTTAAATGGTAGTTAAATTAAACCCACACATTTAAGCAATACATGCATTTAAAGCAATGCCTTTCAATTTGTCGCTTATGCCAATCGTACTTAAAGCAAACAAAGCTTACTACTAACTGGCATCACCAAATACCAAAAATACCTAAATTGTCGCTGTGTTGCATCATCATCATCTCTCGTCCTGTTGTCATAAGCTGGCACCTCTCACATTCATGTCATTTAATTACAATAAATTCTTAATTCTTTATTTTAAAATAAAATATGTAGAAGGAAACTCAGCAAAACAAAAACAACTTTGAGTAGTGCTCATTTTCATAAGATTGATAGAAGGCCGCAGCGTGGCAGTGTGTATATGAGACGAAGAAACAGGAAGGATGAGAAATAAAATACTTGGCGCTCAATGTGTAACACAATGCTCAAAATCTTTTTCCCGTCCGTCTTTCCTTTCCTATTGAAGCTCCTCTTCTTTCTACATTTTGTGAGGAAAGAGCCAAAACCCCAAGCACAAAGCTGTTTAGCAACTAGAGCGAAAGAAAAAATAGAGCGGGCCATGACGTCGTCGTCCAAAAACGAACGATATGGTTACTCCACGTCCATAGCACATAATAATATTTAACCCATGAATGATAGATAATGTGTCAACTTATACACTTGAAAAACTACGTCGTTTCGTGTGTGTGTGTGGCTTACTTTTATTTCGTCCACGTTTCATGTGTTCTTCTCTCCACACGGAGACTTGATGTTGGTCGTATTACAGGAAAAACGTATTATGTTTCCATGTATTATGCAAGATGCCCAGATACCCAAGTTACATCATCGCAGCAGTCCCAGCGTCATCATCGTCAACATGACGTGTTGTAACAGAACATGCATAATAAAAGTTTATAAACTTTAAGCTTATATTCATATGACGTGTCCTGCTGTAAATAAATAGGCATGTGTTTTCCTTGTCCATATCACATGCACATGGTATGAAACTTGTATCAGAATAAAATGTAAGCTCAGCAGCAGAAAAAGGGCCGCAACGAGAGGAGACATGACCGGATATGACTGTGTTTATGTGTGCAAGTGTGATAGTTGTGATGAATGATGACCGTCATGTTGTATTAAATGTTCACTTCATATAAACGGTGCAGCGGCTAGTGACAAGCATATTATAGTCTCAAAGTAGAATAATAAAATGAACATAGGTATATGCAATATGTTGTAAAAAGGCTGACGACATTCGACTTAATTGAAGTCGAGTTATACATTCGCCTACTGTTTGCCACCTTTCACCGCTATAAAATTATAATTAGTTTGGAAACACAACAAACACAAAATTATATCCTAAATTGCAGCAGTAAACATTGTAATGTTGCTAACAGAGCTATCATCGTTAAAGCTTAAAATATGTAAACATGCCTACCTACGTCAATGCCATGCCAATACATATACAATCTATATTAAAGAACCTCATGTTTTGATTTCATTAAAATTTCTCGAGTCAACTGTCATGGTGCGCGTCCTCACATACATGGGTTACTTAACAAACGTCAACCAAACTTGGTTATTACATCATTCAATTTTATTCACTGGTTCTTTCAAAACAGTTTTCACGTGGTAACAAAAATAATATCCCCATATGCCTCGCAGCAGTTTCATAATACCAGATAAAGCTATATTTATCCCACCTGTGTCATCAAGCCATCATCGTTGTGCCCTATGTCATCATAATGCCGTGTAATTATATCTAATAATTCCTGGTAAAAATATCTACTTTAATAGTGTTTACGTTATATATACAGTAAAAACCCCGGTAAAAACACTTTCCTACAACCGTCGTATGCTTACAACGCGTCATATAATTTTCCATCTGCATCTGCCACACAAAATACAACGCAGAATGGGTATCGACATGCCACCTGCTAGTACCTATGTATCTAAACATGCATACCCGTTAAATGCTTACTTTAAAGGACCTTTTAATGACCACGATAATCGACTACTTTTTTGGTGCTGTTTTTTCGTTTTATGTTCAGTTATTTCCACACTTTACATACAATGTTTCTGAACATGCCATGCTTCACGAATTCTCTCGCTCCATCTCCATAATTTTACAGGATATGCCCCGGGCACAAAAAAAACAAAAAAGGAGGCATGGCCTTCTACGTAGCACAACAACAACAACAACAATCTTGTTATTATTATTATAACTAGGTACTATTATGATTATTATTACCATCACTGCCGTGAAAAGCACATGAACTCTCGCTTGCTTTTGCCTTCCTTTCCGTGTAAAAATCCTGGTTGTATCATCATCATCATCATCATCGTGGCAGTAGCAGTGCTCACAAAGGTTGTTTAAACAATAGGCAGTGGCAAGCAACCCAGCATAGATTCAATTTTGTATGTATATTTGATTTGTTTGTATTCCTGACCAAAGACTACTACCGACTCTTACTCTTACTACCACTTTTTTAACAGAATATTTATACAATGAACTGGCACAGCAAGAGAGGAGGGAACCAAACCAGGCATATTTGGTAGGTATTACGCAGTAGAAAATGAAATAACAACAGTGGAGGAGTAGTCGGAGACGAAATTCGGAAAAGTGAGTATGGTGCTGCTCCACACACACACACACGCTTGTATTGTGGGGCATCCTTACTTTGTGAATGAGCGTGTATTCTAATGTTCTCTCTCGCCGAATGTGTGTGTGTTGTGCCTGCAGTTGTGTATGTAATTGTAACAGTGAAAAGAGAACGCCAAAGGGAAGTGTTTAACGAAGTGGCAGAGAATACAAAGACATGCAATGCTGCATGTTTGGGGATATACGTTAAAAACATACACATATATACCAGATCTTGTGATACATGTCTGCAGTTTGCACTCATATCGACGACTTGTGTTTTGTTAAACACATGCATATATATTGTAGCTAGTCGGTGAGCTTTTACTCTGGATGGACTTGTATGGGTTTATTTTTCCTTTCGTCGTAGGAAGTTTTTGACGAAGACAAAAGTAGGTATAACGTGATACAGCGTGCATTCTGCATTCGGTAAGCGTATTAAAGATAATATGAAAAATATCTTGGCGAGTCTTGAAAATGTTGTTATTCGAAGTACTGTACGGTACACTATGGATTTTGGTCGTTGTGTTTGTGTTGTTCCCTGCTTCGCCGCCACCGTCTCCTCGAAAGAAAACACGACGAGGAGGGCCGATGCAGAAGCCGAATATACGTTTTACGCACACAAAACGTGAAATCGAGGAATGATGATGGGAGTAATGTTATGAGGATGGGGAAGGCAATGATGACGAAAATTATGTTACTTAATAATGCACAATGTTGTTAGACGCTGTTCTTGCCACAGCTGCATTTAAGAAACGGGACAAAAAATGTTCATATTCATAATATGATTTAATGGGCAAGAGAAACAGAGAGAGAGAGAGAGAGTTTCCACTGAGAGAAGAGTAGATTGTGTAGACACGAGAAAGGAAAAAAAATTGTTTATGAACACTTCTCTCTCAAACTGGTTGTTTCTCGCTAGTTCAGTAATTCAATAGAGAAAACGGTTGTTTTTTTGGATCTTTTCATCGAGAGTTCGACGAGGAGCGTAGCAAAGGGTGAAAATGCTTGGATGGCGGAAGTAACTGTAATAGTTTGCATAGACTACGATCAAACGATATTACATTTTATGGTACTCATCTCTCTCCTCTCTCTCTCTTGCATGTCTGCTGGATAGTAGATGTTGAGTAAATGATTTATAGCGAGACGCTGTTACCGAGCACGCAACGCGACAACCGGAAAAAGTGATTTTTGGTTGACGTGGTAAAAAGTAAATGAGCACTCTAAAACGAGAACATTTTAATCGGAGATACAACAACCAGCTATAAGGCTATATACCATATACCATGCTATTGTGCTACATTTTTGGTACATCAGCGAAATATCTAATTATTCAATTATTGACGTGCTCACATAAAAAGTCTATTTTGGAACTGGTATACGTTCAGTAGTACTATATTTGACAGTTAATGGGTCTCTAATTATAAGCCTGTCTGGAATACGTCATACCTATATTATACGTCATCTTTATTTTAGTAATAATTACGTATATGTTTGTCACTGTCATGAATTGTGTATTACATGAACCCGTGTAGCCTGCGGTTTTATCAAGTCCAACAAATATGTCAAGTATGCGCAGTCATATAGTCATTCCCATTCCTCTCTGTTTCTCATTCTACAAATTTCCAAGAAAGCTTCCAGTATTTTTCCATCGTCTGGTTTTAACCTTCTTTTTATATAATTTTACATTTGCCTCAAAACGGTAAGTGGACAGTGGCAGTGGACAAAGTAAAACTTTTATAAGAAAAAAACATTATACTCAAGGGAAGGAAACGAAATGGATTCCTGTGGATATACATAGGTAGCACTTTTTTGACCTTTCATAGAAGAAATGGAAGAAAAACATTTTGGGTGAAGAGAAGGGAGGGTAGAAATTTTTCTATGAAAAATGCAAGTAAACTATTTCTTTAGAAAAGGTGTGTACTGTTGTGTTGGTACAATTCCCTTGTGACTCAGAAAAAAATCCAACAACATTTTCAGTTTACACGATCCCATTATTAAACTCATTCTTGGGGTGAAACAAACTGGTGTATATATTTTTATTCATAGAAAACATTCACGGAAGTCGCATTCCAAAATAATGCCTCTAGTAACTTCCCACCGACTCTAAATATACTTTTTGTCTGTATTAATACCCATCCCTCCTCTCTCTTCTCTTGAGTCAGTGGATGCTTGACATCAACAAAAGAAGAGGGAAATGAAATGGTATTGTTTACTTGAGAAAAAGAAAATTCCAGAAGAAATTTTCTTCCACTCCGAATGCATACCTTCTAGAAAGTGTGGCGTTCTAGAGCAATATTTTTGCCCTTGGTCGTCGTCGTCGTACTACGTAGTAGCAGCCGTCGTCGCTGTGATTACACTTTCCTACCGCATTTCACCGTTGGTCCTCCGCCTCTTCCTCCTCCTCTACTGCGTCGTACTCTCGTTTACCAAATGGCTTTCCTACTTTATGAATAAAATACTATATATAACTCGAGTACCTCCCTAATTTATAAGGCAAACCAGACTAAACATTTTGCCCTTTCTTAACTACTTACTACTACCACCGCCATTCCGGCTTTGGCAAGTTTTAGCTAGAAAATGAAGTATATGAGACAACTTTTACTACCGATACCACTCCTTCTACTACCACGACTTCTACTACGTCTGACTTCTGTGTAACTATCATACTATCAGGGAAATACAGGAAAAACACACCGAAAAAAATAACGTGAAGAAAAAGGGTTTCCAGTCTGCTGAATTACAAACGAGAAGTGGTGGCGGTAATAGTAAAGTTGTTGTAGTGTCGTGCTTGGTGGAGAACGTCTCGCTGAGAGAAAAAAAAGTAGGACGCAAGACTCTGATGAGTACTTTGTATACAGACATTATTTATGAACTTTATCCACACCAACAACGCGCTTATTTTACCCCTACGTTCATTTTGGCTATATTATGGAAGAAAACATGTACATGTTACATTCATTTTCTCTTTTTCTCTGTTTATACCCAACGAAATGAATTTCTCTCTCTCTCACTCTCTCTCTCTTTCAGACACACACTTTTGCAGACAACACACACACACATGCTCACACATAAACACATCGCATAAATGTCTGAGCGAGGTGGCAGAAGAAATACCGACATAAAACAGAGAAGAGGAACAGCGTAGCAGTAGTAGCACACCCAAAGAAAAAAGTGCACGTCTGCATGCTATTCTCTCCTTTTGCGCGACTACTCTCTCAAATTGTTCCCTTTTTTATCCTTCTCTCTCTCTCTCTTCATGCAGCACACATTTCTAATATCAACCTCTCTAGTGGTGGTGGTGGCAATGTTATTGGTCTAGCTGGAGCTAAACTATTTTTTATGTACAGCAAAAAAAATCTTACGATTATTTCCTTCATCCTTTACTACTACTACAACCACGCTCGCTCTACAACTCCTCTGTTCCAGAGCAGGGCGTCTGGAGTTCAGTGTTTTTCCGAGTATTCCATATTATCGTCTGCAGTCTACACACACACACTCACTAGAAGAGTAGCACTTTTTTTTAGCTGTCGTACTCACTCAATATCGTATTGCCACATAGAAGTGGTTTGGGCAGACGGGCAGACGAGGAGAAGGACTTGCTGGTTTGTAGTAGTAAATAGTAGTAAAAGCTGCGTCGTCTCTGGTGCTTTACTTTCGTGAGTAATGTATCTATAGGTATGCAAGTTTCTATATGCAGAGATATTTATGTAATGCATGTAGACAGACAGTGAGAGAGAGAGAGGGGGGGAGAAGGGGAGGAAAATAATGCTAGGCATATTACATGTATGAAAGGAGAGAGAAACAAGTAAAAGCAGTTGTGATTCTTCTCCTACTACCTTGTATGCACATACTTCGCTTCCTACAAAAAGTTTTCTACTTTTTTTGTGTGTCTCTCATCGTCGTCGTTGTTGTAGTCTGTGGTTGTACGTACGTCGTACGTACGCCAATGTTTATGTGTGAGTATCGTAACGTAACGTATCCCTCTCTCGTGATCACGCCGATCATCATCATCATCATCATCTCTCCCAATTTTTCTCATCTGTGTGTGTGTTGCTGTTGTTCAGTGTTACTGCTGCGGCGGAGTGTGACTGAGCGACTTTGAACGTTGTTACCCTTTTGTCTATCCATCCACCAAAAAAATCGGTTGTTGTTCTTCTTCTGCTTTTTCACTCAAAAATAGATACATACACAACAAGAAAATGGGAAAAATAAACAGCAGAGCAGGAGCGAGAACAAAGTTTTAAAATGTAGCGTGGATGTGATGTGACTTTTGTGTGTGAATTTGTGTTTTAAAAAAAAGGAAAAACACCCGAAGACTTTTCATGAGTAGGTTTCCCTATGAGTATATTTATATAGTATGATATTACACTTGTGTGCGTGGTTTTCTCGAAGAGAAGATATCATCACCTTATCAATCGACGTGAACTGAGGAATCGGAAGTGGAGTTGGTTAATCAGAGCAGTCAATAATACCATGAAATACGAAACAGGCAGAAAAAAACACTGGGCGAATATGTACATCTATATATAGATGCAGCCTTTTGGTAAAATAACTTTCGTTTGGTGGAAATATCCGTACGAAAAAAATGTATGTATGCAGACATACATGAATGAAATTGTGTGCAGTGGAAGTAATGTGCATTTATTATATACATTACACGTACTACACACTCTACACTTTCATTGAGCTTGATTGACTAGGAAGTTGTTTGGGTGAAAACGAATCAATGAAACGAAACGAGATTGAGAAGAAACTTAAGCATATATATATAAATTGAAACGGGAGTGAGTGAGATTGTGAGAGAGACAAAAACTGAACAGTTTTTTTTAGAATGTTAATGTAGAAACATAAAACAGATCAGAGAGTAGTCGTTGTGCAGAGAAAAGATAAACTAGCGGGGAAAGATTTATGAAGTACAAATTTACCAACATTGCACGAGAGCCACAAAAAAAAGTGTTTGTCTCCTTTAAATAGTGTTCCTGTGGGCTGTTGTGTACATAAATAAAGTATATAAGCATTTACTACTAACGACCACCGTATTTTCCTATATAGAGCCCGGGCCCGTTTTATTGTCACTAAAATTGACATTTTTGCATTTCCCCCCGAGTTTGCATATTAAGCCGGGCTACACTACAACAATTATTGGAACTTGCAGTTGCAGTTTTTTGCAGATTAATTTTTATGTTTTGACCTGATCTTTTTGTTCTCAAGATCTAGTTTATCGACTTACACGTCTTAATATGTAGATGAACTAAATTACAGAAATTTGAAATAATCAATTTTTTCTCATTTTTCTGAATGTAGTATATCGTTTCCCCAAATACTTGTGTAAATCTTGTTATTATTCCATGTGCCACCGAAAATAAAATTCGGACCCGGGCATAGCTCTTAAAGAGACGCGGGCTGTATATGGGAAAATACGGTATTTGACTTATTCCCCTTGTTTGACTTTAGGCATGTGAGTACGCAACGCAGTGAAGGTTCACGCAATTTTTTTGGGAGATACTGTAATGGGAAAGAATATTTAACTGTGAAAAACGGGTGGAAAAGCTGTTTGTTTATTGTTATTTATCATTTGTGTATTTTTGTGCAAAGAGATTTACAAAACAGTTTATTTTCATGCCCTCATTTATCAGCAACAACGTAACTGAAGGCCACCACGCATTTTGTAACTCTCAAATAATGATCCAGTCTGTGTGTGAACATCACAACAAGCGCTACTTGCTACGTAAACGTGACTAAAAATGTAAAAACCGTTGCTGGTGTTGAGCATGCATGCGATATAGTTTCCACTTTATATAATCAAAACAACAGCCAGACCCGCAGCCAACGCTTGACATAGATTTTTTGTGCGGCAAATTACGCAAAATGGCAGATTGGTAAACGAATGTACGTTTTTTCTCATCATCGTTATCATTATTTTCGTCACCACAAATGAAAATTAGTGTACTGAACTAAATTCCATTACAAGAAATACACGAAGAGAGCTACGTAAGTGTATGTACGCAAGTATGACGTGAAATAAAAAAAAACTCTCATAGTAGAAAGTGCGGAAGAAAGAACGTTTTTTTCTAAGGAAGTATCATCATCATCATCATCATCATCGCCGTCTTCATTCTTGACTCCGGGAGAAGTGCCAGGTGAGTTGATTGTAGTGACGACAACGATCGTCAATCCGATTGCGTTTGTTTTTATTGTTGACGAATGCGTTCGTTTTTTTCTCACGGTGCTAACTCTGAGAAAGAGGATATACTAATGGCCCCATAATACTAATATTCACCAATAAATTGTGCAAAAAATACAACACTAAAAACGATGCTATCTTGCTGAAAGAATGCAGATGTTCACAGATAAATTATCTATCTCCCGGCCTATTGTGTGTGGGCTCGGTGTGTACACGTAAACTATACGATGTGTTGAGTCTGGACATGATCACAACAACAATTTCATATCCCCGTCGTCATCATGATGAAGGTAAAAAATACCGTGTGAAATTTAAATTTATACATGTATACCTATATATTTCCATATTTCCATCCATTCATACATCCTTACGTACAAAAGTGTGTTGGTAAATGATATAATAATTCTCTTCTGTTATTACGCCAATGAAAGATATTTCATAGGAGTATTTAGATTTGAGATTAGCGTATTTGTTTGTTTGTCCGTCTGTCTGTCTGTTTGTCTGACATCACTATACAGGCCAGACGCTTCAGCCGATTTGCCTCAAACTTGGCACACATGTACCTTAGGGTAGTGGCATCTCTGGGATATAATTTGAGCAAATTTTGTCGACCCAGAGGGTCATTTGGAGGGTCAAAAATTAAACTTTAACTAAAATGGCTCAAGTTTGGTACACAGGTGCCTTAGGTTAATGGCACCTCTGGAGTGCAATTTAAGCAAATTTGGATGACCACGGGGGTAATTTGGGGGGT
>JAHZNB010001110.1:0-12471 GCA_027744295.1 Callyntrura guangdongensis
AATGTGTTATTAAATGACACGTAATATACTAATGAATACACATCAATATACACCAGTAAGTAGTAAACACTCACACTCAGAGTCAGTAATCTCCTGCTAGGATTTTAAGTGGTTTTTTTCTAAGCGAACGACAGAAAATTGCTAATCTTAATTCCCAAGTGTAAAAACCCTTCACAAATGTAAGTGTGCCGAAAAGGCACACACAAACACGTTTCTATTCAACGCCGGACTAATGTTTAAACTTGTTCTACACATTCAAACATCATGTTCAGCAAGTTAATTACATGTATTTTTAAACACTTTCTAAAGAGAAATCCAATTTTGAGAAATGAATTTACACTTGGAAATTTTGAGCGTAAAGTTAGCTGAGAGGGAGCTGATGATGAGGAGATCCTTGTAAACACTCAAATGTAGACAAGAAAAGTCTGGAAATCAATGCCAAGTCTGAAAACCGAGAGATTCTTGTGTTCTGTTGTTTGGTGAAGTTTAGCCTTGCATGTTTCCCCGCGTTTTACTTGGAAGGCTGTGCTGTGCTGTATTGTATACTTTTTAAATATGTTGTTCTTTCAACCACTCAGGCACGCTTTGTTTTCACTTCCATTTTCATTACCGTCATGTCAAAAAATTTTCCACGGACCACGTTATAGCAGGCTCACATGGAACATAAATACATCTACACATTTTCATTCTTTTCCTGTTTATTCAACGTATTGTTTTATTTCATACGAAAATATAGATTACCTACAAATATGTATGTTATTTCTGGCATTCCATTTACCATCATTCTCGCTATTTCGCCTATTTTTAGTTTTCGCCCCGTTTATTCCACGCAACACAACCGCCCTTTCCTTTCCTTTTCTTTGTACTTAACTTTGTACTACTCTCCCAACAAGTAAATATGTTCCCGAAATTGTGTGTATACATTAATAAATATCCGACACGGAAATAAAGTGGCAGCCCCGCATTATCATTGGGATATTATGAAGGATTTTCATATAAGCAGGATACATCCCTTTACGTAAATAATACATAAATCTTTCCCACACGGCGGTGATAAGTGAAGCGGAGGAGAAGCGTTGCCGCCACATCACACAGCTTAGACAAGTTGTACCTTAACCTTATCAAACTGACATTATTTCCAACATTGTGAAAAACAGAAATTTTTGGCTGGGAACTCTCTGTGAACATGCGGAGTTTGCGGAGAGTCGTTGCTGAGAGAGAGAGAGCGCGCGAGTGGGAGCAAATGTGTATAATGTCGTGTGCGAAAGAGAGAGAGAGAGAAGGAGAAACAGAAAGTAATGAAAAAATACAGTTGAATGGTGACTAGTGAATACTCATATACATTCAAGTAGCAGAAAGGATCATGTTCAAGTTGATAAATATAATATGATGATGCGATGTCGGTCGGGCGTAGCTAATACTCTAAACGTAAGTTTACACTCTGCGCTAAAAAGCTTGTTTATATTAATCCTTGAATTCTACACGATCATTGTAATACCCCGTTTGTCTATATTTGGGAGTGTAATAAGCAGTCTAACTTAATGTGGCTTGGAGGTTGTAAAGGAGCCTTGTAGATTTTACCGTCACCGTTTATATCGTTACTGGTGATGATGATGATCATCGTGATCAGTACCTAAAATATTGTGTACTTTAAACGATAAGATGAGAGCAAGCACAATATGCCTTTTTACCTTGGTAAAGTCGCTTCTCTGCAGTCACTCTCCTCGCCTCTCTCTCTCTCTCTCTACCCCTCTCGTGTTTTGCAGTGTCTCTCGTTTTTCCTTTGAAGATAAACTCTTGCTCTCTGAAAAACGAAACCACAAAGGGGACAAGACGACGGAGGAGAGGCAATATCAATAAAATATAATATCATGGCATATTTTCAATATGGAAAATAATAATGGAGCTTATTTTGCATTCTCGCTTATGTCTTTCGGTTTCGCTACTTAAGCCTCCGCACATCATGTTTAATACAGGAATATTTTCATTTGAAGTGAGCCTCCCCTTCCCCCTCCAAAAAGAGAGACATTATAATACAGCAGCAGGGGCAACTTTTTGAAAAAATGTTATACTTTTAGCAAAGAGGAGGAAAATGAAGAAATAATGGTATGAGTAGTGAATGACGACGACGACGATATGACAATGAAATGGGAAAAGTAATTTCGGTGCCTTGTGTGGCGTGGTCCTGTCCAAGGAAAAACCAACAACAACAAACAGCTTTTCCAATGGAAAGGGAAAAACGGAGTGAAAGCGTACCCACCACACAAACAAACCAATGCCAAGCGGTGCATTAATTCCCAGTAATTGTTATACTTATAGCGATTTCAGTCGTTTGCAGTGATGTTCCACAACCCAAAAACAAGAGCATTTTATCGATATTGTGAAAACTGCCAGTTGCCACCACTGCCTTGAAAACACCTATATCGTCGTCATCATCTTAATTCATGATATGCATTAATGGTTAATGCGCATAATGGCTGTTATGGTGGAACAAAAGCGGGAGAGAGGGAGGAATTCTTTGTTAATCTTTTACCACAAAAGCTTCATAGGCGAGGGGAAATAAACTGTCGATTTACGTGACCAGAGAGGTAAAAATAATTTTATAGTAAAAACTTGCTACGTACTTATCCAAAAGCATTAAAATTTAAGAGGACTCGAGAACACAACAACTTTTGCCTCTTTCGATTAAAGCCATACACGATACACAGAGTACTTTGTTGAGTGCTTATTAACAACACAACCCACGTTCCACGTTCTTTGCTACATTTAATTCTTGATGTGTATCTCTTTGTAACCTATTAATTATTTCAGCGCAATGCTGTTTGTTATTATTCAAAAAAAGCTGGCATGGTTGTGTGTGTGCAGTAATGGATAAAAGGGCACACAAACATATACCACGACATAAATAAAAAGGAAAATAGTCTATGAAAATTGTCCGACGCCAGAATATTTTTGGCAAGCAAACTTGTTGCAAATATTGCTGATAGATAATATTTATTTTATTTATTATATTTGTGACTGCTGACTGCACTACAGACAGACACAACGTTTTTACACTTGAATTCGCCAGTCACTACTGTAATTTATTCGCGAATTATACTATAATTTATAGATATTATACACTTACAAGGGAATCAAGTGAGTTTCATATGACGCTTTCATATAGCCAAAAAGACCGTTAGTTACACATGTTACAGTCTTTCATAATAATGTATTATTTATTTAAACGTATAGATGGTCAATATTTACTATCGGAGCAGGAATGCGTTAGGGTTATCCATACTTTCATTTTTCTTCACTACTTTTACGTGCACCATCACTATCACTTGATGCTTTTTAAAGTTCCATACAAAGCCAGCATACCATAAGAAATCTCGGTCAGTGATTTACGAGTTTACACAATAATTTAATAAAGAAAAATGATCATCTGGTCCATGCGGTCGACGATATTTCATACAGAAAAGTAAAAGTGTGGTTGGGTTGAACCTCACCACTGGGAAGTTCTATAAAGGAATCGAGAGCAGAATAAAAACTTGGTTTCTTGTGATCGTGACGTTTACAAAAGCTTTGTATAAGAACACGCGCGGTGCGGTGTGCGGTATGCAATTTTTTTTTCTTCGACGAAAAACGAAAAGGGAAGAATATAAAAAATACATTTATTCGAACAAATTTTTGTTGTTAAATATTTTAAAAGGCTATTGATTCGAGTGTAGCAATTTCGGCGTTCAATTTAAACATACATTCAAACACATAGTCACAAAACGAATAACAATTTTGCTTCATTTCACAACATCTTACCTCATCCCAAAGCCTCACTGGGAACGAAATTACCCCATCACACCATCACGTTCTTTTGCTTGACACACAAACACACCACAGCAATAATATATTTTATTTATAGACAAAGTGGAAAACACTTTATCGTTGACGGTGTGGTGGTGGTGTGCACAAAAACTTGTAACTGTAGAAGCGCCTGTCTGTCTGTAAAAACGAGTAGCGGAATTATAAATGAAGCAAAAATTGACATTGATATGATTTTTATTTTAATCCGATTACAGAAACGTTCCCTCTTTATATTGATTCTGGGGAATCGTTTTTACACTTGCCAAAATAACACGTTTCGTATAACTTCCGTACATATAAAAATACGGAATACACACAAAAAAATATTAGGAAGGAGAGAAAGGATCTTTACCTTTTCGTGTCTTGTCTTCATTAACTTGCCGTCGAACGGAGGAGCTCTTGGTACTGTTTATCGCAGTAATAATGACGATAACAGCCAGGGAATTGGATATATGCCACCACTATAGCACTGTTACTGTTGAACATTTTTGCTGACTAGACCAGTTTCACAAATACACTTTCTCTTTTTTTACCTTTTTTATTCACAACACAACCAGTAATATCTTTATCGATGGATGTCTGACAACGTTATTAGAATCCATTAACATAACAATGGTAGTTGTTTAATGGAGAAATCAACAAAACTCTGGACATGACACAAAATGCACAGGAGAAAAGAAAAAATGTAACAAACTAGCACGCACACCGACCACACAACTTTCTCTTCTTCCTTGGGAAAAGGCACTGCGCGCGACTATCCATCCATGACTTTGTAACAATCATAACAGGGCATAATATTTTTTTTGCTGATTCGCGTACTCGACAGTTGAATGCTGATCGAGGTTTCTTGGCAGGGATGATGATGCGTTCATTTTATTAGTAGTGCCAGTGAACTGGTGTTTTATGCTCTTTTTAGCAATACAATGTTATTATTACATCCTCTCTGTTTATTGTGACCTTGTTAGCCCCGAAAAAATGAAAGAGTATTTGATATTGTTATATATATAGTACCAAGGGACAATTTCAAATAAATTTTGTAAAAAAAATCATACCAGGATCAAGTCTCCGAGAATCAACGGGATTTACAAAACACAAAAAAAATATATGAAACTATACACACGCTGTTACGACCCCCCACATATTTATGTATTTTTTATCTTCGCTGTAAACTTAAATTACGTGTACGTTTTCTCCATGTAAGAAAAAATGAACTTTGACACGGCTTCCGAGGGATTTTTCTTATTTTTTTTCGTCTGTGGGGAAGGATTGAATGAGGTATCACCATAAAATATATCAAAGCAGAAAATTCCCTGAATGGTTTGACTCACACGTGTTTGTAATTCATAAACTGACCAACTACTCCATCGGCGAACGGGAACAAAGTCCAAACAACAAAACGATTTTGTTTTCGCTTTCTGTCCTTTTCACTTTTTGCTCTACTCTACTGGTGGAATGTTGGAGGTGATGAGAGAACTTTTTATTTTATATTTCCATTCTCACTCCACTCACACAAACATATCACACATACACATCAAAACACAAGGAAAAACGGATAAAACACGGGGCATATATGAAAAGAGCGAGTCAGCCGAGAAAATTTCTTCCGTTTTTTATTCCTCGTTGGAATACATATTACCCCACTTTCGCATATTTATCGTAATCCATGACCATGAATGAGTGACTAAATGGATGGACACTTTGGCCGCCACCGACGTTGATGGTGTGATGTGTGTGAGGAATGCAGAAGAAGGATGGGAGGAAAAAAATAAAAGAAAGAAAGCTTCTCTCACTACCGGCTTCGGGAAGCATGCCACTACTACTACTACTACGATTTCTACTACTGCACGCAATATAAATATAAGTGGTACATAGGTATACACTTTCGCTTTACCTTCTCTTCTCCTGTCACCCGGACATAAGGAAAGTATGAAACCGTCAGTTTGCAAGTAGGTAGGTCCCTGGTTTTATTATTATAATCGCTTTATGTGATGTTAAAATGTAGCCGAAAAAAGCGGCCCGTTTCTTCCTGATTCCGTCTGATCCACTCACTCTCCCTGTCTTTCGCCGAGTGAAAGTGAAGCTGGAGCGAAGAGGCAAAAAATCAGACAGAAAAAAAGCTGGCCGAAAGCTCTTCCTCTCTTCTTCCCCAGGCCGTCCGAACTGGACCAAAGTGGGCTTTCTCTGTTCTTCTCTCTTTCCTTTCGTTTGCAAAGACAGAGCAATACGCAAAAGAATCTGAAGAGTTCATGCATGCATTAACTCTTTTTCCCAAGCTGAGTAGCACATTATTGAGACAAGACAAAAAAAATCGAGAAGCGTGCTGTCTTTTTTTGGGGGTGTACTACTACACGCATGTACACAAAGACGGGAAAACAAGCTGAGAAAGAGGAACAGCTCAGCGCTCAGAGGGAAACGAGTTGAGAGAAGAAAAAAATAAAGAATAAGAGAAATGGAGAAATCGAGAGCAACCAACTCTCACGGGGCTTTCCTACACAAGAATCCGGGGAAAATCCTCCGTCCTCTCTGCTTTTTGTTCCGGCATATGTTTTCTAACCCAAAACTGGTGAGTTTAGTAATCGTCGTAGAAAAGTAATAGCTCGTAGTTGTAGAAGAGATGGTGCGATAGCGAAAAGTGAGCGCGCTGCAAAATGCATGCATGTATTCATACTTTGTCGAGTTTATGCTGCTGCTCTGCCGCCAATACTGCTGCTGTTGTTACTCCAACTCCTCCACACACACCACTGTATACCACCTACCTTGTCGACGAATTCACTTGGCCGTTGTAATAGTAGCAATAGTATTTGTGGTTATATGAGCGAGAGAGAAAAGAAGCAAAAAAAAGACGACCACGACAAGGACTGTGTAGCTCCTGGCGTATACAAACAGACAGAAAATAAAATCGTACACGTTTTAATACCAAAGGTAGATCATCACAACAAGGTGGTGGTCATGTACAAAGACATTTATAGACACACAATTCAACGCTAATATGCTATGTATTCACGTAATGCAGAAAATACATTCATATTTTTCGCCGAAAAGTGAAAAGCAAAATGTTGTAAGAGTACTAGTTCGTGATGGAGACAGAGTGACAGGGTGCTATAATGCTGCCACTACTGCAGTGCACGTTCACAGAGTTCTAATACACGAACATGTCTAATACGACGGCCACCCTTTTGTCCTATTTATCCATATTTTCTCTCCGTACTTGGTAATATCCTTAAAAGCTGACTGTGAGTACATGCTTGAGCTCCCGTTTTTTTGTTCGTTTCGTGCACACATGTAGTTACATGAATGAAGAGGGGAATGAGAGAAAAGCCCGAGTGCGCCATTCACTCTCTAGGCTTTTCTATCTACTTAAGAGCGATTGATATCGAAATCACTATCATGTCGTCGTCATCATGACGAGGAGACGACTATTGCTATCACGCTGTTACTTTACTTTCCCACTTACCACTATCCTCCATCACCCTGATCCAATTCGCAACAATTTCAGGCTTTGCTATCCATTCAGCCAGTTAGGTGAAGTTGGGTAAGCATTTTCCAAAAAAAAATACTGATATGAGATGAAAAATCCGATGAGGATGATTACTTTCGGTTTAAACTTGTGTCCACACACAGGCACACATATTTTTTTCACCATTTGTGTAACTTTATCCTCATTCTCATCATCATAGATTGAATTGTATGTAATTTTAGAAATTATACTACATTCCTAAATACATTGTAACTTTGTAACCTAACTTGTTAGCAAAAGTGCGTAACTACTACCGTATGGGTGCGGTGAAGTATATAGTCAACCGATGTGCGGATAAATTCTCAACTTTTTTCTTGATTTTATCAAAAAAAGATTTGGTTCAGCTCACAAAAGTGTCAGAGAGAGAGAGCGCCATATTGAAGAGGTAAAAATGTTTCTGTAAAAATTGCTAACTAGATTTAGAGAGAAAATGATATTACATCAGTATTTTCCCAATTTCACTTTACATGCCGACAGAGAACGTGAACATTCCCTAACCTAAGCAATAATACAGTTCTTGAACTGCAAGGCACGTTTACATTTTCTCTCTTTTTTTTCTTTCTTTCCCTGTACGTCTTCCTTTTCGTGACGTTAGTAAGGAAGAAAAGTTTTCCGCTTTTATAGTTATATTTTTCGCACGGATAAATGGCAGAACCGGAAAAAGTTGGGATCCTACATAAAGTAGAAGGTGCAGCTGATCGTGAGTTGTAAAAGATTTCGTTGAAGATAATACACGATTTACGTATGATGTACGTACGTAGACCGTGAAAAATGCAAAATGGGGTAATGTGTTTTTGAACGCAAAGGTGTTTCTACTTCACTTGCATTTTCGTTTTGTAATGAGTGATGATCAAGTACGATTCTCATTGCATTGATACACGTTCTCGAGTAGCATACTCGAATGTGCAATCAACGCATGGTTTACGGGAAATGACAATTTTTTTAAATTTTCGTTTTGTAATGAGTGATGATCAAGTACGATTCTCATTGCATTGATACACGTTCTCGAGTAGCATACTCGAATGTGCAATCAACGCATGGTTTACGGGAAATGACATTTTTTTTAGATTGGTATACGTGCTTGTATCATTTCTACTCTGTCAGTCTGACTCTTTAAGAATAGCAAGTGAAAAAAAACGATGACGGAAAATGATAACAACTTCTTTTGGAGTGAGGCTATAGTAGTGGTAGTGGTAGAAGCTTTTGAGCAGAGTGATAAGCCGTGTGCAAGCATGACTTTCAGTTTGGTTCCGATGATTTTATGTGAGGTAAAAAGTTTACACACATAAACACCACTTGGAACATGGCATGTTTTTTTGGGTCTCAAGCCGAATGAATGGTTTAGGTGACTACCTTAATGTATCCTGTTTTTAAGAAGCAATGTCAGTATATAGTAGTGAGTCGACCATTTATATACCTGAAATGGAACATGATGTGCTACTCAAACTGTAGCAAATAATAACCGCGATAGGATGAAATTATAGAATGGCTTGAAAATATCTTTGTCAACATCGAAAGACTGAAGCACCATTCTACGAAGACAAATAATAACAGGTAAAAAAATAATCATCTCGAGCACTCCACTTTTTAAGCACTTTAAGCTGGTCACATAGTGTTGTCGTAAGTACTTCCGTTATGGCTACTCACTCAGATTGATTGATGACTTCTAATTGGATCGGAGTCCTGTTCCTGCTAAACTACATATAGCTCAAGCCACGAGGCCTAAATCCTCTTGACTCTCAGTTTTGTTTACTACGTGGTAGATATTTGTACGTTTTTATGAGCACATTAGTTATGCTTAAATAAAATCGTTGTTGCTTTTCGCTCCTTCACCAAGCTTCCAGACTAGCACCACATATATTTTACGCATTTCTGCCTATTTCCACTACCTATATAATGATTTCATCTCGGTACATAATCTGCGATGTCAGGATGCATTACGAAAGGAGTAATAATGTGAAATATGAGATTCTTGAGATGTTGCAAAGATATTATTTTATGTTTGCTTTATTTTGTCTAGCTGTACCTAATTCTAGGGGCTCTTATTTCTTCGGAAAACGTATAACAAACATTTCTAAGTTTATTGCAAACAGCAGAGCACTGTTATGGAAGAAATATTAAGACGTAGATGATGATAGATAAGAACTGTTAGAGTTTTTATTCGAACAGAGATACTGCTTATGTACATACATGAGTCATCTTACATCCTATCCTAACGTTGAATGGTGCACGAGTGCATTCGCACATTTGTGAAGCAAGTTGAAGCCGGACAGATTCTTGTACTATTTTGCAATGATCCACAACTATGACTAAAGATCTGTTACGTTTATACAATACTTTTATGCATATTGCCAGTATTGCCACTTGCATTAGCTCTTTGACTGAAGGAATCAAATTAACAAAGGATTTCCTTTACATCCAAAGACACTTTTGCTTCAATTCAGTATACTACGCTTTTCTGCTCTAGAAAACCCAATACTATCTTCCATCCTACCTTTTTCCGCCAACAGAATCTAACTCGTTTGTAACTTCAACGTGGTCTACAATCAGTCAACTAGTGCCTCTTGGGTTGAAGAGATTACTTGATTAGTATCCTTGCTATTGTAGGCTTAGCGGTACACAATATTATGCATACATCCGACTCCGACTAAAATATTTTCCTTACAAACCCGTAGACAAATTTTGTTCCCTTTTGTCCAAGAAGGACTGAGGATCTAAAAAGCTTTTGNTTGAAGAGATTACTTGATTAGTATCCTTGCTATTGTAGGCTTAGCGGTACACAATATTATGCATACATCCGACTCCGACTAAAATATTTTCCTTACAAACCCGTAGACAAATTTTGTTCCCTTTTGTCCAAGAAGGACTGAGGATCTAAAAAGCTTTTGTAATCCAACCTAAATTAAACTATTAAGCTAAAGTTGAAAGTTCTGTTCCCTTTCACTGCGCCAGTTGAGCTAATAAATTGCTCTTGAGAAAAGGAATTTCGTACGTATTTACTCTACCGATAAGTCGTCGAGCTCTCGTGGTTATTTCTCCAGTGTTGAGTATTATTATATACGTACACTAGTTTTCGGGAATAATTACTTGGAATTAATTATCATGGGGTTTCCAGCCCAAATTTCCGTCATGGTTAATGTCTACTTAATAATGCCTGGAATACTCCTATGGATAATCTGTCATGGGATTCTGCTTATGTCGACGGGTGCGGTTACTTGCTCATGCTCGAGTACCAATGAAACAGCATGTGATTTAATTACAAAAATGTGCCTTTTAAGAGATTTTGATGCCGTTCCGTACGGTACACCAGGCAAGTTATTTAAACATTGTAGTTGTCGTAATTTATCTTGTTGGGGAGATTAACTGTTGGTTGAGAAAAAGGACTACGAATTAATGACATTTTTAGCTGTCAAAGGAAATATCGTATCGGCTGATTGAATTCATTCATTATTTTACAATTTTTATTGTTTCAGTGACTCTCAAGGAAGAAATCATTCCGTCAGCTAGGTCTAATCGTCCCGTAGAACTAACTCATTTTGTGCTGGAAGATGGGAACGAGATTCCAGTTACTTACCGCTACTTTTTCCGACCCCAGTTTCTTCTTTGGTGCATGTTACTCCATCTCTTATTCTTGATTTACCAGACTTTGCTGCTGCTACCTTTCTATGACGTCGTCGAATTCGCTGAGCAACTCCAGAATAAGTACTATAGATATCGCAATCATAACAGAAGACGCAGGGCACTGGAAGAAATGCGGT
This sequence comes from Callyntrura guangdongensis, assembly GCA_027744295.1. Lineage (NCBI taxonomy): Eukaryota > Metazoa > Arthropoda > Collembola > Entomobryomorpha > Paronellidae > Callyntrura > Callyntrura guangdongensis. The sequence continues at coordinate 11,119 of JAHZNB010001110.1, forward strand.
CCCTGGTTCGCCAACAAACTAAGGTACCATAATGCTCCATTGATGGGTTTCAAAACTTTTGTTGGGGGGAATAATTTGTAGGTTCAAAAATGATGAATATATTTATGGGAATACCCCAATTTTTTTATAGGAACATCGACAGTTTGGAGGGCGTCAAATTTTCAAACTGAAACTAATGAGCTTTGCTTTAGCCTGCGTCCAGATCGTATTCATTGCATTCTACATGTATGATGACCTTGGTAGCCGTCAATTGATAAGTTTTCTTAGTGGAAAAATAAGAGCAGAGCAGTTTTTATACAACGAATTTCCTCAAATGGCAAACTGCAGGTATGTGTATAAACATTGATTCCATTGACTTTTACTTCCGTGATTCCGGAAGACGGGTAAATTAATCCACATAATCCGTGTATTTATTTTTCTATTTTATACAGACTCGACGCCACCTTCTTACCCAATAATTCCAATCCACATGTAATCCCGGTAAAATCCTTTAGTGCCAACGTCAACGAGAATGTTCAGAGTGCTTGCTATTTTCCTACAAATGCCCCAAACCGTCTTTTATACAGTTTTCTATACTTATGGTTACACATTCTGTGCGCTTTGTTCACTCTCCGTCTATGTGCTAGTGTACTGGTGATGTACTTCAGAAGCGTACGAAAAGCTATTTTTCGTGTATGGGCCCGTTTTTACGAGTGTAACCTTTCTCCACTTGTTTATCAGCAAGTATCTGCTGTGGAGCTGGTGTATTTACTGCAGCTACGTGATCTAATTGAGAGAAGGCACTTCGCTGATTTTATACAGATTTTCTCTGAGGAAGTAAATCGGGATGAGCTGATAATGGAAACAATTTAAGGAATTTTAACTTTTCGTTGTTGATGTAAGATTAAGGTATTTTTGTTTATAACAATAACAATGAGGATTATTATAGGAGTATTGTCAATTTCATGTTTTACAAATTCTATTGTTCGATTGTAAAATATAGCATATGGATTTTCTAATCGTCTTTATAAAATTGGTTATCGTTAGATCTGTTAGGAAGCAGTGTAATTTCTTGATTCGCAAAGTATCCTCCAACAATCCTGTTAATTATCCGGTAAAAATCTTGAAAACAACTTTGTTGAATTTGTAATCTTTATTAGATATATACACACACACATCGTACATTCACTGGAGAAAAACCACTTGATCAAAGGATGTTGATTATGATGACAAACACGAAATTTCTAACATGAGATACACAACTGTGTAGCTACTATAAACCACACTGGCATCAAATACTACATCAAACGGTCCCATATCTTCTAATTAAGTTTATTAATTTAGGTTGAAAAAATAAGTTTTAACTTAACAAGA
>JAHZNB010001111.1:0-16466 GCA_027744295.1 Callyntrura guangdongensis
TCCACACAATTGGAGTGTTTGAGTTTGACTCAGAAGCTATATATTGACTGATTCATTGATGACGACGAATGAGCAAAATAATGTAGATGTAATATCGTGTCGGATGAAACATGAAAAAGCAAAATCTGGTAAACGGAGTAAATGAGAGCTGACACCAATAACTCACCCAAAGGGGGTTCCTTTTAAACGAAGATAAACAGTACGCATCTTTCTTCAAATACAGTTTGTGCCAATGCTCAGCAAGCCCGATCAGAGAATTTTTTATTAGTATCAAAAATACATTTCGTGCGTTTTCATTTCATAGCACACGCGATAATTTGAATGATGACGCTTGTCTAAACCTACTATTCGTGGTAAGTTTATGTACAATGTTTGCTGGTCTCTCTAGAGAACTATCAATTTCTGTCAAAACCGTAAAGAAATCAAGAAGTCGTCTCGTCCATTTTTTTGTGGCAGGCTAGCCAGCTCTGAAATTAAAATTGTTCTTGTGTAGTCCCTATTGTGAGAATAACAGTTTCAGACGTACCCTATAAAATGCTTTAAAAATGACAAATAAATCAAATCGTGTTGCTCATCCTCCTCTTGCTTCGTTCTTCGCAGTTGTTGTACAACCGTGATAAAAAGCGGCAGATGAGCAGCAGGCAGCAGTCAGTCAGTCAATTGCAATTCATCTCTTTTTGAAAAAATTGCTACACAGACGAAGAAGTTCAGAATAAAATGATGAATAGTAACAAAAACAAGTAGTAGTAGTAGTAGTAGTAATGCAAAGAAGTACGACCAAGGAAAATTGTAGTAGCTACTATTTGTTTTCTTTTGTTTGTTCGAAGGAGCCACTCTTTAATAATCAAACAATCGCTCATAAAAACATGTAGGTATATACCAAGCGCAGTGTATTACATATTGTCTAGAGCTGCTTATGGATATGGATGCCCTGCCTTTACCTATTCAAGTCATAATATATAAATCAACACTAAAATGTTACAGGAAAAAAAACTGACTTGGGTTTATGTTAGCAGAAAGTAGGTATCTGCAGGTATTGTAGTTATTTCGCGCGCAGTGTCATTGTATATCAAAGTGGTCTTTGCCCCTTTGAACTTTTTTTCATTATTCTTCAACTTATTCGCCTCTCATTTTTAATGTGGCGATTTTTTACTAGCAGCTTATTTTGCTGATATTAGTAGTAAGTTAAGTAAATGATGTCATTTATAAAGAACACAATGACGAATTCTCACTCATTGTTGGGCTACTACTGCTTCTGCGTAAAATTTGTAGAATATAAAGATGATGAGGACATGTATACATCCATAATATTATAATGAAACCTGCTTTTATGATTTGATAAATCACTGACGCACGCATCGTGAATATTTTTGTGGATGTGTGTATGCATTTTCTCTCTCTCTCTCTTTTCTGTCCACTCAAAAACCGAACTGTTGTTTGTTGGTTAGAAGGGAAAAGCACGATTATTTTTGCAGTTTAATATGACATCAGTCAAATTCCTTTTAAAACGGATAAGTTGTAGTAGTACTACTACTAGTAGTTGTTGTATTGGTACAATGTGGCGAGCAGGCCGAACTTACTTATACGGATGTATGTGTTTATAGGCACATACAAATATGATAGTGCGATGATGTTGCTTTTTTACGGAAGAGTGAAGAATATAAAAATATTTTCCACGTGGTTTCTCTTGTTTACCGAGAAGGATAAAGGGAAATAAATGCTGTTAAGACTGCGTTGAGATAAAGATCCTGTTTTGATTCTGCATCTCAATCTCGTATTGTAGGAGATTGTGCGCAAAGGCTGCCTTGATTTACAGCGCTATTGTTACACGATAATATTTTACTTTTTAAGCTACCACCACCACCATTATTACCGTACCTATTGTACGACGAGTGATCAAGGTTTCGATGAGAATTTGAAACATTTAAATGGCTACCATATTTCACATATTTTGGCGTAAAGTCATTCACTTGTTATCATCGTCTGCTGCTGACTTGTGAGAGGCAGTTCCGAGAAGAAACAAGGTATATCTACAACAACACGCTCGCAAGTCGCAATGTTCCTTTCAAAGCTTTCCTCAATCAATACTGACTGCTGACACAAAGTATGCTGCAAGGCGACAATTTTTTTCGTGTACGTCATTCATCCGTTCCTCTCTGATGTTGATATTGATGAAGAAAAAACGTTTGAATTCTACAACCCTACTGTGCCAAAAGTCCTTGGGTAGTTACACGATTAAAGACGTCAAGTCAGAGGGTGGCATGATTGTCAACTTTTTAATTGCTGAAACCTGTGAACCTGTCTATATATGTACAATGCTCATTTATTATGCAATAATTTGTTTGCTACGTATATAATAATGAGTAGTAATCCTAAAAGAAAAAAAATCTAACGGTTATTTTATCAATCTGATATATTCCCCTGAGATCGTGCTCTTATGTCGGCAGAGGAGTGAGGTTCAAATTACCATAATGTAAAAATTTTGCTTTGTCAAAACTTTATATTTTCACCCGCTTTCATCAAATCATTGTTTCTCTTGTGAATTTTTAACGCAAATACTTAGTTAGTAGTACGAGGATTGTATGAGTAGTTTTGCAGGATCTTCCTTTTTTCTCACCGTGTTGATGAGTGCCAAGTCGTTAACATTTCTTTGACTTCTGGAATTACAAAGAAATTATCAGCTCGGAATAATTTTTTCTCTATCCTATGCAACTACAGGCATTCGTCCATGTGAAAAAATTCTACCATTGTCAGTTTTGATTAGTTAAGACTTACGCGGTGTCATGATTTATCATCCGCTACAAATTCAGCCAGGCAACTTTACAACTTGGTCGTTGATTTGCATACTGTGCATCTCATTATCAATTATCATCAACCTAGTTCTGAGAGATTACGATGAATACTCGGATACAAAGAATGGGAGACTAGACCACCTTGAAAGCCCAGAGCATAATATTCATGCACACTGACGGATAATCGGAATGTATGCAAATGTTTATCTGGTAATAATCTTTAAAAAATTAGGCCAGACCAGATTACATTTTTCTCACCAGCTTCAGCTCATTACTACAAAAAAACTCATTTGCATAGATTCGCTCCATTTCTAATTAAAACCATCATCTAAATTGTATCTCCCTATTTAAAAATGCACAAGACTTTACAAGAGTGTATGTATCCATGCACAATTTTATGTGTGAAGACACACATGCTTTTAAAATTCAAGTAGTAAAATACACGTTGTTTGTGACGAAGACAGATGTAAGCAATGAGTATACACGTAACTATTGGCCGGTACACTACAATGTACACAATCCACCTTTTCAGTTCTCCAGCCTATCAAAGCACCAAGTAATTTATTGCAATAAACCCATTATGCTTACTCATTGGGGAGAACTCATTTGCATGCTGTTATGGATTATATTTGCATAAAGATTTGTGGATATACGCACTGCAGAGTGAAGAGTTAAGAACAAATAGCATTCTCTTTATATCCCCATCTTTTACACGTTATACTTACGCAAGTACAACAACAACATGCGCTTTTCCCTTACTTCTGTTTTGTGTCAAATTCATTAATAATAATAATATTGCCATTTGCCATATATCAACTTCTTCATGTGCCATCTTTCTCCTTTCATAAGAACACACATCATCATGAACATCAATCGGTTCTTACTATACACAGCACACTACTCTATCACCCTTTTTCTTTATGTCATTCCGTCTAGTAAATACCTTTTAGCGTATCTCCCTATCTTTCTACATGAAACAGTCCCTGCTAAAGTATGTTCTTTCCAAATGAAAGGAAGAAGAAATGAATGAAATGGGAAAAGTGTAATACATCTTGTCTACTTTTCCTTTCTCGCTCTTATTCCGCCGTGCATTAACCCCCTTGGAAAGGGTAAATTCTTTGCATAGCATCATAAAGATTCCTTCATCTTCTCTTCCCATTCAGCTTGAAAGTGTGTAGTTTCAACCCCTTATGTAACATGCCTAATAATATACACAACTGCCGATCCGTAAGAAAGCAAGTATGCTCATATGAATACCTCAACAATAATAAAAACGGGAATCTACCCGCGATGGCCAACAAGAAAGGGTGCATTCGCCCAAATCAACTTCTATCTAGAGGGACACTCTCACTCACTCTGTGAGTGAATGCGTTTGATGGGTAAACCAATGTAGGTATGTACATTTTTCCAGTCCGGTTGTTGCATTTTAGTTAACTGCACACCTATTACGTTCACCAATATATATACAAAAAATAGTGAGTGCAGCAGATATCAAAAACACATTTCCTTCCGTATTTCGGCGTTTCATCAAGTCTACTTAAGGTATAGCGATAATTCAGTCGTTTAAAGCTCGTGTACGCTGCGCTTATATGAGCGTCTTCATCTCCACTTCTCGTCGTCATTTCAGTATCATCATCAGGATGATCGCAAAGATATAATAAAAAGTGATGAGGAATCTGCATCTCATCATCACTCGCATCATATCGTCTTGAACTACATATTATAGATAAGTATAAGGTATGTGAGGGAACCACACCGCACTGCACATTACATCAATTCACAATAGGCATCCCACTATCCCACCTCCTTTTCTTTATGCATAAGCTGCTTTTGTCGAAAAAGAATCATTGCAGATTATACAAGCACTTTTGCCCCCTTTGTTACCATTGTCCTTTCGGATCACTGTGTTGAGTGTCATAAAGCCCCCTTCTGTTAAAAAAAGTTTGATGCTGCACCAACACTACATAACATTCTTTCTCCTGTTGATGACGATCCTCATCGTCATCATGATGAATTGAATGGGGCGATGAAGATGATGATACCAGTACCACTCTGCTCCACCGTTTCAACAAACGTTCATTTTTTGTATGGCTTTCGTCGTTAGTAAAGTACTCATAAAAACACAGCGCTTTAAAAAGTGTATACACGAAAATAGTACACCGTGGTACACACAACACACATACACCAAAAAACTAAAGAGACACTGATCCGATTTGCATAAGAATAATAAAAGAATGAGCCTTTTCAATGAGATTACGTATGCATCGTCGTATGCACATAAAAAAGATACGAAAGAAAAAAACTATCAGGCAGAGAGAAGAGATTTGATGAGGAAAAAAACTTTTGCTTTCGTTTGTAGTTTGTTTTTTGATAGTTTGAATCAAACAAACGTTGACTACAAAACTGTGAGAAAAATAAGAGTGTTTTCGAACCGTTGCCGCCGACAGATGCTTATTTAGTGTACGTACACATTTCACCTTGTATATTTACTGACAACAAACATGGGAATGACTTGCGCTGACCTATTATGAATATTTTTTAAAAAGAAACTGAATAAAAAAAGTTTTTTTTTCATATAACTGTGAAGTTTACACTGTCTTGTTAAAAAAAAAGTTGTAGGGCAAATGACGCTGGAAACCGACAGATTTTTTGATTCATTGCTTACATCAAACAGGATCGTTTCGTATCAACCCCAGCAAAATTGTGTGTTTACACATGCACGTGAAAAAAAGTTTTTGTGATGATCGTCAACAACAACAACATAAAAATATGGTGCTGTGTAAAATTTGCACAATCAGAAGAACATTTTGCAAAAGGGTCACAGTGTTAATAGTAAAATGTCAGAAAACACACAAGAGACCACGTTTACTTATATTATGTTGCGTAATACTGCTATTAAGCTATTTAAAAACAGAGGGTTTTACTATGTAGGTACCTACCAGATACGTGCACAACAAACAAAAAGGAATCGGGCATAAACATATTAGGAAACGTGCAAAAAGTAGAATGCGCGGTTGTAAATGCAAATTTTAAAATCACACACTATAAAAGTTATAATTATCCTAAACATTTTTACATCAATTTGAAAAAATGTGGTTTATAAAGCTCATCAGCATTCACGTGATGTGCTTGCGAATTTGAGTACAGACATTCCCCTTCTTGAATTCAAAATGCTTGATAAAACAATAATTACTTGAGTAAAAGATTAAAAATCAACAGAAAGGCCTTTTTCACTTAGAGAATAATCAAACCGGACTAGATTTGATCACTGCTTGCCTGTGTGTGAGCTCAACTCTTTTGTACGTACTTTGTACACAAGGCTTTTTTTGGCATATTACTCTTTGAAAAGGAGGCACGCGAGAAATTTTATTACGTGTTTGCCTCTATCAAAAACTGGTAGATTATTTATGTGAGTGAGCATGAGCATATATTTGGTATCATTGCACATTCTAAACATTTCACTTCGCTTTCATCATTTACTATTTATTGCATTTTACACACAAATAATATAATGCACTTGGTAAATATTCATTGATACTCCATAAAAGAGAAGAGTCTCTCGTTTGATAAAAGGGTCTCTTCTTTTCGCTCCCGAGAGTCTCCAGTGCTTCAATATTATGATCACTGCTTTTTATTGACAGCAAGAAAAGAGTCAATAATGGAGCAATGAAAGAAAAAGGGTATCAATAATACTCCGCCGGCAAGGAAAAAAGGAGAATAAAGCAGTAATAATCAGAAAGCAATATGAGATATTATGTATATACAATATAGTACGTGTACTCGCACAATGACAGACGTTGTGGTGGTGTGTATTATAAAGAGAGAAAAATTTTGAACTGAACTATGAATGCATCTTTAATATTTAAATTTTATTGCTTACCTTTCAGGCCAACAGAATGCCTCATTTCTGTATCTGTAAGTAAAAATAGAAAAAAAGAGTTGAATTATTGAGTTATACCGTATATTTATATGTTGTATATTTATACATTTTTTTTATTTTTCTGGATGAAAAGCTATAAATCTTAAGAGTTTTTGATCGTTCATTCATTCAGTTGTTGAAGAGTTCGCGTTTAAAATTTGAATAGTAATAATATTTTGATCGCGTATCAATGCTTGCTACGTATTGTTTATTGCCACTGGTTCTCACAAAGCGGAGTGGGTACTCTGAAATGGAAACTCACACGACCTCACTCACTCTCGATTTTGTTGTTGGAGAGGTAAAAGACTCGTTTGGCTGCAATGAGGTGTGACAAGAAGTGCATATAAATATTTTCCACTCGTTATTATATTACAACAATAATTATTGATAATATTTTGCATGTTTAATCGCTCACACATGACGATGTTTGCTTATCCAGTAAAACGTAAATAATAGAAAGTGCAACAGTTAGTATATATCTAAAATCGCTATGAGCTTATTTAGCGTTTTTTTCCATGGTTGAGTGATGAACAATGAACTAGTATGCAAAGGTCGTTCCTGCCGGCGGTAGATGGACGGGGATGGGAATAATGCTTTTTATGGACACCGCGAATGGGATTTTTTATTCTTGGATACTTGAAGACCACTACAGGGTAGCGCAGCAGCTTCATCGACTCATCGTACTGAACATGTCTACTTGACGAGAAAAAGAATTGAAACTTGCTTTAAAATATAATTGATCGTTACTGCCCTTTATTCGAATATAGTATGGTATGTCGCAGGCAGAACAGTTATGTTATTTCACAGTCAATGTGTTTCTTATGGGAAATCTCCAAGTACCTACTCGTTGTTAACTGACACGTTATTAAAAATGGGTCTAGGCCAGTTTCCCTCGAACCCGGTTCCTCCAAGCCCTGTTCCTCTCAAACATTATAATTATTCCATATTGACCTTACACCAATCCCTCAAATTAATAAAACTTAAAACTAGCTACTAATACTCATAATATATATACACATTGATATATGTGTCTTTTTATTTATGATTTTATACTCTTCTTTCTAACATTATTATGAATATAAAGTTTTATTAATATGAGCGACTGGTGTAAGGTCAAGGTGGAATAATGTTTGGAGGAACAAGGTCTGGAGGGAAGATGATCTGGGGAGAAAATGGCCTGTGTGGAACCGGGTCCGGGGGAACGGACCTGTTACGATTAAAAATCTGCTAGTAACTACTCTTCTTGATGAGGAAGACAACCACCCATTAAACCTCGCTATCCAAGTATTAGTACGCCTTGTCTGATCGAAAGAGAAAACAAGTAGCGTAGCTGCTTAGCCAAAGTAGAAGCTTTACTTAACCACATGAGAAGGTAGTAAAAATGTAAGTAAGATACCAACTACTACTAATAAACTTTTTTTGCGGAGGAAGTATTTAAATTCATGAAATACATACATACATGGAATACATAATAAGTATCACTTATCATCAGCAGGTCAGGTCTGCTGCAGAAACAAAGTTCAGAAAACAAAGTCTTATTATTAAAGTTCAGAAAACCAATTGCGCTAATGTATCCTTTTTAAACCCCTGCCAGTGAGATAACCTAGTTGGACTTATATCATAAGTACAGAGGGTCTAAATTGTTGTAATGTCCAAATAGAGATAATAAACCGTAAATTTTGACGATGACTAGTCGACAACATTCTTGAGAAGAAACTGTAATTCAAAATAATGAATTTTCTGTACAGAGTTGACCTCAAAGATACCAGACAGAAAATGCTCTTTCACTAGATCAAATCTTGTAGCACTAGGGGCATTTTTATGCTCGTACAGAGTAATTTTCTACTGATATGGATTCTTTATAAAATAAAATTGATTCAGGGAAAAAATTTATAAAGGCAGTTTACCCACAGTTTACCCTGACCTTATATCCAACAGTAGCGTTCTTTCTACCACAAGTGTTCCCTCGTTTTACCTTTTCATCCAACATTACATCGTTTGGTGTTTTTCGTCTTGGAGGAAGCCATAATTCATGTGCGAGACCCTGAAATTGTGGCTTACTAACCAACAACCCTATAATTCACCCCTCTCTGATGATAGCAGTTTGGATGTGGATTAAACACTTTTCTCAAACTTTTTAATGCCAAATCAGCCAGCGTTTTTACTACCTTGTATTTATCTCCCTTGCTTGTCGAAGAAAGATAGATATGTTTATGAGGGTTCTATGTGTCAGAAAAGGAGGGATGGAAGAAACCGTTTGCTACTCCCTAACCGCACACTTTGGTCATAAATTCTCTCTACTTTCCTTGACTACTTTACTTTGTACCCGTCTACTGATGATTGACTACACTACAATCTCTAAAACAGAAGCAACCAACCAGTAAAGTAACACTGGCGGTTTGAGGAGAAGCGTTGAAGTTGTAACATTAAAGATGATACATTTTTTAACAGCTTGATTTTTTCCTGGTTCGTCCCTTTTTCTTGGACAATTTTTTAAATTGCCTTCTTTTCAAGTTCCATCTATCAGCTTAAGTGTAAGTGCATCAAATCAAGAGCTCAGGTAAAATGTAATTTATCTACAGTCGGGGGAGACTTTACTAGAACGAAATTTTACTTGGACATTCGACCATTGACGTCCACATTGCTGCAATAATATACTCAAATGGCCATGTACAGAGAGTTTGATTTTTTCAATTTTCATTGAGCATCTTGACTGTACACGGAAAATTGCACAGCTCACATTCACATTACATTATTGTGGTAAGTACCCTGTGGTTTTTGTTCTATGAAATCCTATACTAAACTGAACGTTGTTTTTAACCGCGATAAGAGTACTTGTTCCAAAGTTAGTTATTTCCGCTGAACCGCCCTGAAAAATTTAAATGTGGTAGTAATGAACACAATTTTTAAAGCAACCAGTAGCTAGGACGGGATTCACCACACATTCGGTAGTTAAAATTACGCCTGTTGTCGTCGCTTTAGTAAAAAAAACAGCAGGAACACAAAAACCAAAAAAAAATATTTTAATGCTCATTCATGCTGCTCATGAAGTAAAACCGGGACACGCCTTTTTTAAATGGGCTAAGTTCCTATAAGCACTCCGAGAATAGGCTAAATTTACTTTTTATTGTTATTGTTAGCTTTTGAGACGAACAAGAAAATGAAGAAACAAAAGTTATTATAATTACACCTGTGTAATAATAATAAGCAATTTAACAGAAATGTCTAGTGTTCCTGTGTAAAGTTGTGTAGTTAGCGTGTGTGGTGTGTGGCGTGTTCTTTCAAAAACCCAAACGCAGTCGTCTTCGTGAAGCAGTAGCTGTTTGTATAGTTATGAAAATCCCCAGTAGCCGAAACTGACTCATTTTCCTGCGTTTACTATCAATCATCAAGAAGTTTCACCCTGTTTTACGTAAACGCATATACGCAGCTACAGAGCTAACGTCCCTGCCTAATCAGTTTTTTCCTTGCCTGTTAAAACGAAAAGGCCAGTGCAGCTCGGTTCATCAGACATAAATGATTTTTTCTCAATGAAAACTCAAGAAAGTAAAGTTTTAAATTTTCAAATGATAATTACTGTAATTAAAGCAGAGATTACTACTGGGTGTGTGCTGGAAAATGTAATATTCATTCCTTTTCGTAGACATGTTGATAATCTGTGGTTTCTCCACTGTTGCTCACTGTCTTAAAGAAAAATTCGTCGGCATATAACCGTAGTCCTTCTCTTTCTCTCATAAAACTTGCGTGTACCGTACCTCAAATTAAAGTCCTCCCTTCATGTTCACCGTAAGCCACATCACATCAGCATTACTATACCAGCCTTCATTTTCTACCTGGTAAATACAACTTTCAATTTTTTTTTCTCTTAAACTCTAGCGTGCCCGTGAGTGGTGGTGAGTGTGTATTTCAAGCTTTGATCTCTCCTCGGGCATAATATAAAAAAAATCTTATTAACTTGACGCATGTGCCGGTGTGCTTATATACCCCGTACGGTGTATCAAGTGAAGAAGATCGCATGTTATGTCTGTACAAGACGATTATTATTTCGGTATGACTTGATCCACTTTTTGAAATCATTTTATTTTTATCTGGCACTTTCCGACTTTATGACTGATTTGACCTTAAGGCAGTGTTATTATCACAGTCACCTCCTCGCTCCCTCAAAAACAACATCATCTTAAAAGGCAGTAACAATCAAAAGGGCACAAAACTACAAATAACTAAGAGTAGAAATTATAGCTGGAAACTTTATGTTAACAACACACGCATGGGCATCCGATGTCATCTAGGATATTACCAACATTCATTGCACGCAGGTCACAGGAGAAGTATCTCTACAAAATAGTAACAAAGAAATATCGCCTCTTTTATAACACTGCTATGTGAGTTGTCGTAAGTCGTAGAGGACCATCCGTCAAGAAGGCAGCAACAGCCGTAACCAATATAATGTACATAACCCTTCCACAGCTTCGTTTCCTTTTATCGTATATGTAGGCAGCATAAAGGGAAGAGTGACTGCTGACAGATAAGTACTGAGTTTCTAAGGGCTTTTTGAGTTTTTAAATAACTGCCTACGTAAAATCCAATGTGATTCCAATAACGCATATATCAGATTCTTCATCCCATCAACATTTATTCCCTTAAATATACGAGAAATAGACAAAAAACTGAAATAATCCTATCCATCTATCGAGCTAGCATTAGAAACATTGTGAAGAAAAAACCAATCTACGGCCAACAAAACCCTATTTTGATTTTTTTTTGTACAAAACGACCATGAAATTGCTCGTCGTCGGTCGCGGTCGTCGTCAATACGATCATCATCTTCAACGCCAACTTTTTATATATATGTACACATTATGATGACGATAAGAAGAACCGTAATGCGATATAAATAGATGCATTCTCTAACTTACAAAAGGAGTAATAATGGTTTAAGGGAAACATAAAAGGGTTCTTTTTTTCAGACGGAGGCGACGCGACGAAAGGAAAAGCTTGTACTGCTTTAGCCATGACTGCAGAATGTATGCATCCTAAAAAAAGTGACGCTGGGCAAACTGGCTGATGGTATTTTTTAACGCGGCTTTGCGCCTGTTTCTAGTATTTATAATAAAAATAGCGTTTATACTGACTGTTATTTTATTATTAATACCGTCGCATGTCTAACAATGCGTTGGACGAAAGTAGTAGCAACTTTGCTCTCTGCGTTCCAGACCAACAACAATTTTATCGGATCTTTGTATAAATAAAAATGCATTTTCATGAAGATTTTTTCCAGACATGCAATCATATAAAATGAGCCGGTCACGACATTGTTATTTAAGTATTCAAAGTTGATTTTTCTCTAGGATATTAATGGGATTATGAAAAACAATTGGAGGGCATGTGTGAAAAGTAAAATTATAAACACCTCTTTTTGTGCATAAATCAGGTCTTTTTAAAATACAAATATTTTTTTTAAAATGCAAGTTCACAATTCAGACTAACCATAATGTAATACATTATACATTATTTGTGTATTTATGTTTTCTACACGTAAGTTTTATTCATAAAATTAAATTCATAAATTGCATTTAAGCATTAATTGGACATAACAGAAAGAAATTATTATACTTAGAATTGGCCAATTAAATAATTTTGAACGATTTTGCATTAGCCGTTATAGAAGCTTAAGGTTTCTCAAACAGTGTAACAGCCCGACAGACGTTGTACAGAAACCAATGGACTCCCACAATTTTGCGTCCCAAAGGAACACGCCATAGCTGTACACACGAGTACTTCTTGTTCAGTAGAAATAAAGGGATTTTGCTTTTGCTACTGCCTACTACTGCCTTATTGTTTTTCTTTGAATGTATATGTGTGTGCAAGTGTCGTGTGGGCAGGGCAGTTCAATATACATTCCTTAATGACTTCAGATATACAATGAGTTTTAATAAATATTGTGACATGAAATATTGAATTTTTATTGAAAGTAGTTGCTACTTTTACGTTCATTATTACTATTTTATTCAATAGTCTTCCACCTTCTGCTCTTATAAATAATGCATGCCTTGCATTACCTGTCCATGGTCAGCTAAAATTACAATTACAAACCATGAAATGAGATTCCAATGAAATCCAATCCAGTAAGGTGTACGATATACCAATAGCACGTTACCACCAGGTAACAAAGTCGCGCACAGTCCTCAAAAAGCAAAATAGGTTTTTTTTGTACATGTTCAAGCATACTACTGCCAATCGACAGAATTGGTTCAAGAATGAAAGAAAGAATTATCGTTTTTCCCTTCTCTCGTTTTTTGGCAACAGATGACCCATCCCCTCATACCTACACGCAACAACAGACACAAAGATGAACTCTCTGTATAGCAATCTCCTTTTAACTACTCACCGCGCAGCAGTCCGTTTCAACTTCAAATGTGGCTGCTGTCAGAAAGTGTAGGTAAGTACAATTATCTTCATCACATGATGCCATGTCAAATGGAAAAGATATTTAATGCTAATTTAATAATTATGAGACATAGATTATCTCAAGTTCAATTGACTTTTGACAGTTTTATAGCCGTTGGAAGAAGATATGGAGAGCAAAAAGGAGAGAGAAAAAAAGGTGAATTTTAAGCAGTAATATATAGGCAGTCAAGCTGACGTCCCGACTGATAATCTCTTAGCCTTATATGAAGATTATTAAATTGCAATATATACTGATTTTTTCACTTATTATTTACTTGTTTAACCTTTTACGCAAACCAATAAAAGATTTTAAAATTGTAATAATAATATCACGCTGATAAGTTACGAGGTTTCATTCACTTTCATCTTTTATCCCCGCCTGCCTACCCTTCCCAGATGATACGTCGTCTTGTGCAAAATATTTAATTTGACGCGTCATATAAGAACGCACCACGAGTAAGGAACGGTGGGAGGTAAGAATTTCCCTCGAAATTCCAGTTAATTACCAAAAGAAATTTCTTACGACGTAGGTATTTCGGAATGCAGGCTTGTCAAAAATATGTTTGCTGCTGCTGTGTGCGCGCGAGAAGCGGGAAAGATTAGGAAATACTACATGAAGCTGGATAATTTCAGGGCGATGAAGCCGAATAGAATTGTTTAAGAGAAAAAGAGAAACCATTACAAACATATTACAACCTTATTTCACTGATAGGTAGTAAATAAGGAGAGACCGCGTTTTTTCCGCTCCTCATTCTACATCATTACTACACACCAGTTTGGTGTATACTACTTTAGCAGAAATATAATTTCATATAAATTTTTACGCATAGTCAGCAATAAAAATGGGATGCTAAAATTCCTTATAGTGGTAACGATCATAACAATATTAACAATAATGATGATGACGCGAACAAGGGAATTACTGGGGCACGAAAAAGACATGTCAGTCGATGCCACATCCCACCCTCCCGGGCAATGTACTGTGTGTGTCTTGTGTTTTTGTATGCGTGTGTGGACTGTGGACTATACGGAGTTAATGTACTTTCTGAATAAATAGGTATATCCGACTGCCCTTCTTCTTGCAGCTACTGCAACTCACTAGTTTCTACCCAGGACGTAACATAATTACTTATTCCCTAAACAGCCTCCTACCCACTTTTTGCACATAAAAATTGAAATATAAGTTTGTTCTCGACGATTTTTTATGAAATGCAATGATTGCAATCAATGGCGGCAGCTATTTTCTTGCTGCTGAGAGGTAATGCATGTGGTCATATTGTAAACGTGCTGGTTTGAAACTGAAAGAGAAGTAATACAATAATATGCACTTATAATGGTACTCAATTTGATGAAAATAGGAACAACGCAACGGTAGAGTGGAGTCAAGCCAAAGAAAAATGCAATTCAGCAGGGAAATCAACAATACTATATGAACTAACTATCTGAAAGTTGAAGAAAAATGGGAATAAATCCACGATTCATGGCTACAACTCATGCAAATGTGTTGCGCCGCATTACATTTAGAGGAAATTAACATCGCCTCTCTGAAACATTACTCACAACGAGAGGAGGAACTAAAGGACTCACAGGTGAATTGCTGATGTGAAAAGTTGAAGACTTAAATCATAACCAGATCATTTTGGCAGAGAGCGAAAACCTGAAATACACGGCGGGTGATCGTGTGCACAACAGGAGCATTTTCTCTGTCTATCTCCACACACAGTCAGCACTCTGCACTGCACACAAAGACGGCAAGGAAAGAGGGCAAGAAGCATTACTACATTAAATACGATAAAATATAGTCATTGGAGAAACAATAATATTATCAATATTACAAACAAAGTAGAGAAGAAAACAATGCTTTTTTCCAACAATTCACCACTTGTTTAACCTGAAGGTCATAAGAACCCAGCAATTATTAACGAGATAAGAAATGCATGTAGCGAAAATTAATTTTCAAAACAACAATGATGCCAGCGCGTAAAGTGACTAAAGTAGTTTTTTAAAACTAAACTGTAAGTGAATGGTACGTGATTGTCAACAAAATGGTACGTGTGGTAATGACACCGTGGTAGAGTTGCAGTGGTGGTGGTGGTGGGTCGATGATGTAGAAAAAAGAAAATGAAGACGTGCTGAAAAGGGATGATTTGGGTTTTGAATAAATTTAACCAAAAGTTTTTTGTGGCATCGTTTAATTTCGGAAATGCATATCATCGACAGAAAAAAAGGTGTCAATTTAACACTTATTCAGTCATGTTTTTTTATAGAGATGGTGGTGATAGGCATCGGTTTTGTCTGATAATTTTCTCCATTTTTTCTGACATGAATTTGCTTTTTACATGGTAGTCGTCACCACTCCACCAAAGTTTCACCCAGATCAAGTGCAACTTTATAAATTATTTACAAAGTACATTTCGGAAGAGATCTGGTTTGTTTTCTCATGCGAACCTTAAACGTTCTTTGGTGAAACCACAGTGGAAAAAATGTCAAAGGGAAACACATGGGAATAAGAATTTCGTCTCTGTATTAAAAAGTCAATGCCTTGATTTGCGGTTATATGTATCGGTTTGTTGTACATTTGTCAATGTGTAGTTTTACGTTGTAAAATGGAAAAATCAAAGTGTAAACTGAGGCGTGAACAAAACGGTTGAAGTGAGAAAAAAAAGTATTTCTTTAGCAGTGGGGAGAAAATGAGCTGCATCTGCTTCACACTTTATTTTTAAAATATGTCGGAAATCCCACAGAAAAAATATCAAACAGAAACCCCTTCCAAATAATGACTTATATCAACTTTCAATGCAGTGTTTTTATACGTCTACCATGTACGATGCACCTATACAAATTCGACAGTTAACAGTACATCTCTTGGGTAGGTTCTTATGTTCATTGTACCATAACCCTTTTTTAAATCTTGGAGATCAAACGGGAAAAATGCAAAAAATAATGGCACCCCTTTTTTCTTGGAGATCTCTCAAAAAAGTGCATCTCTTTCTTTCGCCGGGAAAACTATAAAATTTCAGGGGAAGGAGGTTGCAACAGATATTAAAAGCCATTTCTTCCTACTAATGGAACTGGGAAAAGTTTTCACGATAGGTCAACTCATGCTGCTGCTGCACCACTTTTCTATATCGACACTGATCATCGCCATCATCATTCTTATTCCCGGAGAGTATAAAGAGGGGAGAAAAGTTGTTATGCAATAATTGCAGTGGGCTTGGAAAATAAAGCAAGAAGGAAATGCACTAATGTCAAATACTGTTCTCTCTCGTCATTATCCCTTCACACATTCATCTATCCTTCTTACGCAT
>JAHZNB010001112.1:0-11883 GCA_027744295.1 Callyntrura guangdongensis
ATACTATGCACGAAATACATCGCTGATTACGAAAGATGTTGACTATAATACTTTATTTCGTAAGTTTTCATTTTCATCTGTAGCAACAAATTTTGCCTTGAAACTAAATAAGTATACACAAGAGCGTTATGAAATTCCGAAAAAATACGGTAGTAAGCCAGTGTATGTACGTATTTTAGGTTCATTCAATAAAATTTTGGTTACACATTTTGGAATATTATTGCGTGAAAGCGGAGTTGCTGGATATATCAACCAGTTACGAGTTAACCAAGAAAAGTGGGACGCACACAAAGTAAAAATTAGGGATAAGGTTAAAACGTACAGCACAGAATTTTCTGAGCTTTCACTCGATAAACGCCTCAGTTCATTATTGGTACTAACAGTGGCATTTCTAATAATAGGGTTATGTGTTTTTGAGGTGGAGGCTAGTAGGTTTATCAGTAAATATTTGGGACGGAAGATACGTCGCGCGGTCTGTAATTTATGACAGATCCTTTACTGCAGATCTAAAACCAAAGTTATAATAATTAATGTCGAAAGTAACATTGAAAAATAAAAATTTGTACGTATGTACAGTTACAGTAAAAATTGTCATAACATACAGGAAAACATACCGTAAAAAATCTTTAAAAATAATGTGATATACACATATATTCCGTAACCACCACATATATAAATACCTATTTCTAATTCAGAGGTCTTGTAACCAAGGATGGTAGTGGTAAATAACGGCAAGGCGGCAAATGATAGAATTTCCATTCTTTTCCATTTCACCGCGGTGAGGGTAGAAAAAACGGTAAAATGAAAAATTATTTTTTTGCATTAATTTTCCAAAAACTGTTTAGTATTCTGTATAAAACATTTTCTGATCTATATACAAGTTAATAGTAATAGTAATAAGTTAAATGTACTAATTTCAACAAAGCAGGAAATCATGGAAACATTCGATATATTTGTGACGTGAAACCGGTTTTACGTTATTACGTAACTTGCGATACCTTCTTCCCACCACGGGGTTTCACAGCAGCCCCACAATAGCCCCCACAACGGCCCTGCCTCAGCCCTCAGTCTCCACCTAAGGAGTCGTTTGTCGAAACCTCCATTGAAATCGAAGGAACCGTTCCAGAATTACATAAGGCCGAAACCAAATTTGACCTTTGAAGCCCCATTCAGTCACAAGGGTCAACCATTTTGACTCATACATTGGTAACCGCCATAACTTGTCATAATCTACATATCAACATATCTGCATACTAAGTCTCAGCTATGATTGTCGATTGAAAAAAATTGGGACCCAAAGGGGTTGACTCCAGGTGTCCATCTTCGAACTCGTCCGAGCTATGAGTCGTACCTATCGATTGGCGAAAAAAAAAATTAAAATTCCATCTCCTTCAAGAAGATCGAACGAACTATGTACTATCAGTCAGCACTATTTGTAAATAAAATGTAATAATTCAAAATAAAATAAAACCAAAGTATATTTATCCGAATTTACTCAGATTTGTGTTGTGTTATTAAAAATATTTTCTAAACTTTGCCATTTTTAAATGGAAGCATTCATCGCAACATCATTTATTACCATTAATAAAGCTAAGCCAATTTTAACTATCAAACTTTTCAAAAAACCAAAATTTGGATACTCTAAATAGTCTATTAGCCAACGGGATAGCATACTCTGAACTACTAATTAAGCATAAAGTCAAGTAGTTAAGGAAGTAGCGAAAGCATGTATTCATTGGAATTATAAACACAATTTGCATGTTGGTTCGGTATTTCGAATTTTCTAGCAAGAAAATCTCCACGTAAGTGCCACAGATACGCTTAGTGACCAAAGTGACCTTAGACCCCTTCAACCTACGGAGTCAAAACTTAATCTGCTTATAGACAACTAGGTATGTAGGTATTCCATACAACTATAGTAGTGAATTTAGGTTGAACGAGATTATTCTTTGTTTGCTTACACTGGATGTAGTAATATATAAATTCTATCCTATGTTCTGTGTAGGCAGTAAACCTGCTGCAAGTGTTGTGTCTGCAGAATGCAATCACACGATGTATCTTGTCAGCATCAGCACTCCACTCTGGCAACCCCACCATGAGAAGACTTTTGGTAGATTTGCTGAAAAGTCTGCACTATTTGTGTGTTCTGTTGATGAAATTATATTAAACTTCATAAAACTGATGAACACTCGCACCTCTACACGGTATCCTTACTACACTGTGTAAAACGTAGTTTAAACAATTATGTGACGTCAAAAAGTTCAAAGTATACAAGAAGACAAAATACTTTTCGTCGGTGATTGTAACTTTTCTTTCCAGTTGCACGACATTTCTTGTCGAATGCAGACACGCAGAATTAAAGCACAGGAAAGCATGCAAAGTGTACAATAAGGGGTTATTTATTACTTAGACGATTTATTACAAAAACGTTGTCGAAAAAATATTAGTATAAATATTTTATTTTTGTGGTTGAATTTAATTTAATAACTTTTGCATTATTAAAGTATTTGGTCGAGTGACAAGTGCTCACTCTAAGCTCAATTTAAATGGAAGTGCCTTCTAATGAATTTATTCCACTGCAAAACAAAAATAAGCAGCCATTGCACACCATGAAGGATGAGTTTCATACATTAGTAAGAAAGTTTTACGAGGAGTGGGACGTGAGTGTAATCCGAGTATATTTACTTTCAACTAAGGACAATTATAACAACAAAAGCATGAATTTTGTAAATCTAAATCTGCACAACTTTTTAATCTGCCATTCTAGCTACGGGATTACGGAGTCGCTGACTTTCTTAATTTAATATTACAGTTGCAGGGTAAGATTTGTAAATTTTTTGTTAGCTATTTTTCTAAGTTGTTTGAGTAATTAAGAAAAGGTATCCTAAGAATTCACGATAATCTCTACACTTACCACTTACCTTAATAAAGCTTTTGGAAGTAAAAATCGTACTTAATTTGGACATAGCAACAATGACTTGCATTAGTAAGTGACGAAACTTCATCTTTTATGTCTTGTCTGCCTTGGTCCGTTCATACGATAACTACGGGATTACGGAGTCGCTGACTTTCTTAATTTAATATTACAGTTGCAGGGTAAGATTTGTAAATTTTTTGTTAGCTATTTTTCTAAGTTGTTTGAGAAATTAAGAAAAGGTAACCCAAGAATTCACGATAATCTCTACACTTACCACTTACCTTAAAAAAGCTTTTGGAAGTAAAAATCGTACTTAATTTGGGCATAGCAACAATGACTTGCATTAGTAAGTGACGAAACTTCATCTTTTATGTCTTGTCTGCCTTGGTCCGTTCATACGATAACACGAAAATGGTTTCAAATTTTCGTAAATAATATTGATAATTCTGCTTTTCTTCATCAGTTTCCACCCCTTATACTACCTCGGTAGTCACTTTGGAGCTTCCAGGTGACAGCTGGTGATACCCAAAGGTGTTCAAATGTAACACAGGGATATCTTAGTAACGGTTACCAATTTTGAAGAGTTGTTTTCACCAATCTATTACAAATTTGCTGTGGATTTGGTCAGAGGGTTGGAGGGAAGGTTGTGATAGTGTTTGGAGGGATTTAGTTTAACCACAAATAAAGTAATCATTAACTACCAGATCGCTTCGCCACTTTGCTACTATTACTATGTAGGTTAATTTATACTTTGGCTACGTATTCGGCAGTCTTTTGAAAATTGAATTCCTTGTAATATTTTATTGTAATCCTTGTGCACGTATTTATTGTAATATTATTATGGTTATATTTTATAAATACTGTTAATTCATGTTAAAATCGTGAATAAACTAATGCCTACAGAAGACGAAGACGAGGAGGAGTCTAGGGAAAAATCGACCCCCGACCCCGGTCTAGAGGCTGTTGTAGATGTCGAATTTAAGGATGCTACCACAGAGTTCCTAGAACAACAGACTGGAGGGAACAAACCCCCTCCTGAACTAGGGGCTGAAACATTACAGGAGAGCATTATACTCAGTTTGCCCGTCCCTTCCTCAATACAGCGGTAATTAGTATTATCTATCAACTTTAAATTTTGTCTCGTGTAAACCAAGCTTGGCAAAATTGCTCAACCGAACACTGAAATTGGAAATTTTGTCGAACCGAACCCGAACTCGAACAGTAAATGTACTGTTCGGGAATGTTCGATAAGACAAATGACAATGTAGGCGCAATGTAGACAAAAATTTTTTGAAGTGGAATGTATTGGTGTGAGCGGTTCGATGACATGAAGTTCAAATTTCGGCTGTAAAGTCCGTGTGAAATCTCGAATCTCTTCGTGTTGGACTATTTTTTTAGATTATGCCGCCCCCAAATTATTTAGCTGCATACAAGCTTGATGGACAAATTTATGCGCCCAGCCTGCCAGAATAGTGTCAGAAATTTAAATAAATCAATGTTTCACCAAATTTTAAGCACAAATTTGATTTAAAACAGATTTAATTGGATAGTTGGGGAGAATAATCTCACTCAGACGGAGCTTCAGAAACAAAGTTGGGAATCCTATTGCAGGGATTCAATTAGGTAAAAGTTAAAATTAAAATGATGACAAGAAAATTTCCCCAAAGTTTTTTGGAATTTCTGTTTTGTTTATGTAAAGCATGGAACGTGTCAAAAAATTTATCCTGTCGGATGTGCAACAGTTTTGGTTGGAGAGAAAAAATTCTGGAAACCTTAATCAAAATGAATACAATGAGCTACGACGTCAACTACGTAAAGAAAATCCTGCGGCATTGTATGTAATTCACTTAAATCCGTTGAATTTTTTTCATACCGTGTGAAATAAATTCCATGTCGTGGATTTGATTTTGATTTTACCTACCATTAATTTTTCGTTGAAATAGTGTTGGACAGGACAGTCAAGCAGGGTTATCGAGTGACCGCACCGATTGACAATATGGAAACATTCCGATTTAGAGGACCCTGTTAACAATTTTCTATCTTCAGATAAATTGTTAACACCTTTAGCGTACTTGTTGCACGTGTCTGCTATATATGACAAATTTCACTGTTAAAAACCGTGGTAAATATTACTGATTAATTAAAAATTCCTATTGTTATTGTGTACAGCATAAATTTAGTGATAAAATGAGGATTACTATGTATACGTCTATAAAATTGTATTTCATAGGTATGCAACTTTATGCAACAAGTTTCGAAAATTTAAATAAATATGCAACACAATCATGTTCTGGTATTATTAGAAATTTGTGTAATGATGTTAGTATTACTCGACATATCGCGTTTTTTGACGGAGTTCGAGTTATGGTAATTAGGGAGGAATCAATGAAAAGTTGTGTAATTAAAAATAATGATCACATCTGCATCTTAAAATAGAACATCTGCAATAAAATTTGGAGCTTAAAAAATCATTAAGAAAATAGTAAGTTGGTGTGTTCTATTGTTAATTATTTATAATGTTTAGAAACATTATTAGCAAATTATCATTCTGACCTATCATCATCAACGTCATCATACTTCATACAACAAATAAAACTTGGAAAGGATAAGTGACTTAAAATGTGTAACATTATGTGACTCAAGGGCATCTGCTGACTAACGTATGCCTTTCAGATTTGAAAGCTCAAAAGTATGAGTAGGACGATATACCAGACATAAAAACTAACGCTACTACTTAAACGCAATTTTAGATGCATGTCGTCACAGCTAACATTTTGTTAAACAACACCAAGGGCGTGGCATGGGCAAATATTTTAGGTAGTACCACATAGAATTTATGAATAATGGAGAAAAAACTAGGAGAATATTTTTTGAAATTCCGTGAGGTAAAGCTAAAGGATTCCCAGAAATTTGCTTCAATTTAATTGACGTATAAACATGTGGAACTGTTTCTTAATTTAAATCCATATGCAGCCATTTTCTGCTGTAGTGATGATAATTTCTCAGATATTTTTTTAGCCTTTTTACATTCCAATTGAGGAAGCCGAGCTCCATCCTCAAGAGTTGCCCAATGAGAGTTTTACACTTCTATAATTTATGATTAAAACCAAAAGTTAATGTGTGAAACAGCACTAGTCAAGACATCTTAACTACTAACTATACATGGTATGGCCGTTGGCGAAAGATCATGCAGCGGAGCTCCTACTTAATGCTACATCTGTACAAGAAGTACTACTTGCCACAAATGTACACTGGCTGTGGTCTTTGTTTAGTCAAACTTGTGCATTTTCTTATCCATATTCCCTATCAACTCTAAGCTTCTACACCAGAGTGATGAATGGGTGCATTGTCTTGTAGTGCAGTGCCCCAAAATCAAGCGCGGCATGCATTTAGTGAATTGTACGGTTGACAATGATGTTGCATTTTATCATTATTTCTCTTTTGTTACAATACCGTTAAAAACAGTATAAATACAAATGCACAATTGGATTCATTATAAGACATCAAATTTAGCAAAATTAATTGCTTTCTCACTTATGTCACTTTTTAATACCTAATTGCACGCAAAGAAGGAAGCCGTGTGCAAATGTTGCGTGTAGTCTGTTGGAACATTTGGCGAGATATTTAGCACGTGTTCGTATCCTCAGGTCTTGTTTGCACTGCAGTATCGCTAGTTTATTATATTATTTGTCAGTTTCCCCACAAGGGAACCAATTTGTTAATGAAATGTCAAACCAAAGATGTTTTACTTAGAATAAACAAGCAGCGTAGCTACTACTTACTCAACTGCTTCGTCTGTACAAGAAGTACTACTTGCCACACATGCACACCATTTACTTGTTTTATTTACTCCCCTTGCATGCGCACAGGCTGTAGTCTTTGTTCTGCCTGACGTTTGCATTTTTTACAATTCATTTTTTCCATCAACTTCAGCATATGAGCCTACACAACAATGATCATTGCGTACACTATCATGTAATGCATTGCAGTGCCTCAAAAACGACCGTGGCACGCAGCAGTTACTAGTTCTGAAATGCTCGGTTGACAATAATGCTGCATTTAATCCGTATTTCTCTTTTGTTACAAGACTGGTTAACAGTAAAATACAAATGCATTAATGCACTGAACCCTTGTCAGCGAATATAACAAAATTAATGATTGGAACACATCATGTCAGTTTATTATTACCTAATTGCATGCAACGAATGAAGACAATACAAAAAGTTACATGTAGTCTGTTGGATCATTGGTCGAGTATGCACTCTCGTATCCGCAGGTCAAATTTTCAATTCAGTATTGCTGGTGTCGGTCCAATAAACAAATTAAAAGTTAACCTCTTGCGGAAATTTGGTTATTTGTCAGTTTGTCCACAAGGGAATCAATTTGTCAATAAAATGTCAAAGCAAAGATGTTCCACTGAGGACGATGTATTTAGACCTCCTAAATCTAATGGTAACAATGATAGTTTCCAATGATCACATACACAAGCACGCCCTCAAAAACATTGACGACCGGCATACTTCCATTTGTGAATTTTAGTACCGCATACAATGCAATGCTCAATACAAAAGTATAACTTTTTAAACTCCTTCTAATTTTTCTTCCTTTTTTACAATGTTGCTGATGATTAGTCTATCTGTGTAATAATAATAAATAATCTGTGAGCTGAGAGTCATGCCTACAAGCCAGCCCAATACAGTAGATAAATCTGACATATAATTCACTTTTGGTTAAAATGACATAATACATGAGTGTCATATTGAAATAATATCAGTCAGTGTAGCGACGCCTGATTGTCACCCAATAAATAAATAAATATTATGTATTTGTATGTCTACAAGATTACACTTGCAATTAAAAATGCTCAGATATCTTATTCCCAATTTTTCCCACATTTTCAAATTTTCTGAAAAACGAAATGCATCAGAAAATAAGAACTGAAGAGGACAGTTAAAATTGCGTGGATAGATATCTGGTATGAAAGGTATTATGTACATCCTTAGTGCTAAGTACAGTTTGACCAAGTCATTCTTTTTTGCTTTATAGACGTGCCAATACATAAAATATTAGCATATCAGCAGCAGGAAATGTGATGCCACTGACAGTGTGCCTGCGGCTGCATGCATTCTCTCAATGCATCTAGTAAACAACATCACGCCACACCAGCAGACCTACGATTAAAAAAATCTTGAAATTACACGCTATGATATTCGTCATGTAACACTACAAAGGAAGCACTTGTTACAAGGTGCAAGGTTCTGCATGGTTGAATCAGCTTACTCTGGCGGCCAGACACAATGAAGAACATTGAGTAGATGTGCAAAAAAGAACGTACGATCGTGAAATTTTCTGGTTTTGAACCTCTATGTTATTCAAATAGGGTCTTTATGAAGCTCTATATTCAATTACCTATCTGTTTCCCCTGTTGATTTGTATTTTAACCCTAGTTACATCATTAGCATCAGAACACAGAGAAGATCTGCGAAAAAGAACGTACTATCGTGAAATTTTCTGGTTTTGAACTTCTATGTTATTTAAATAGGGTCTTTATGTAGCGCTATATACAATTTAATATCTGCTTCTCCTGTTGATTCACATTGTAACACTAGTTACATCATCAACAGCAGCACCCCAGAGCTGGGCTGGACACCGGTGTCCATAATGCAGGTCGGTGTCCGGCGTCCATAATAAAGGTCGTTGTTCGGCGTCCATAATGTAGATTGGTGTTCGGTATCTATAATGTAGGTCGGTGTCCAGCGTCCATATTGTAGATTGGTTTTCGGCGTCCATAATAAAGTTCGATGTCCGGTGTCCATAATGTAGATCGGTGTCCGGCGTCCATAACAAAGGTCGATGTCCGCCGTCCATAATGTAGATCGGTGTCCGGCGTCCATAATAAAGGTCGGTGTCCGGCGTCCATAATAAAGGTCAATGTCAGATGTCCATATTGTAGGTCGGTGTCTGAGGCCTACGGTGTCCGCCCAGCTCTGCAGCACTCACATCACATTCTCCCTGCACGATACACGCTATACTTACTTCACTGACGATGAGTAACAAGTTTTGTGCACAATGTTATGATGCCAAATTGGTTGCATATACAAAGACACTTTGTTCTTCGCCCGTGTTTCTTTCTCATCATCCCATGAAACTTACTGCTGAATGCAGACTTTCCAGATTTACATCAACGGGAACACTTCCAATGAAGTGAACTAAAACCGTGTGCAAAAAGTGATCATTTCAAAATTTTATTTTGAAACGTTTTAAGTAATAACATATGTGTTAGCGTTAGGGTTTACGTGAAATTAATTTAGTGAAAAGTAATACCAGAGAAAATAGTGACGTCGTAACAAAAACCAGTGGCGTAGCCACAAGATTTTTGGGGGGCGAGGTCAGAAACAAAAAAAACTTTTTTTATTTACGAACTCAACTAGCATTTCCATACTTCAAATTTATTGATTTTAGTGTATTTTTTTCCCTATTGTTAGTCAACTTTCAAAATTTTTGGAACATTTTGCTTGCCCCTCAATTCCCTGGGAGCGGGCAGGGCCCGCTTCCTGACCTACCCTCGCGACACAGTGGACAAAAACGGCGTTGTTGCTAGGACAATAAGAGAAATCAAATATACGGGACTGCAAAAATACACGAGCTAGTGTATGCAGTATACGAACGACAGGCGGCAAGGTCAGTTTTGCAATCTTTCAATATTACACAAAATTCATTTTTACTGGCATCTATTGCTATTGGCAAATCTATTATTGGCTCATATCAACAGAGACCTTTGCTTCGTAGACTGCATGCTTTAACATTTTGAATATTACCATGAAGGGTGAATATTGCACCCAAACTTCCAGTACTACTGTTAAAAGTCAAACACAACGAAAAGGTCTCTTTAATAAAATACATTTGGGCATAAATGTCCAATCTTCCAGAGGATGCGTTATTTTCTGGATATAATGTCTTTAAAAAATGTCAAGTTTAATGCGGAAATAATTTGTATTTCACCACATTGTCGTCATTATTGCATCTTACGGTTTTGTTTCGTACTGTGTAGTGGTAGGCTAAAATGGTAGTAACAGCTTTTTGGTGGTGAGAGATAAAGGAGCATGGCTTGGGAAGAGGGGGATTTTAGTTTTGATGTGAGTCATTTTGAGGATTAGCTTCATTTTGATAAAATGTGGAAAGGTTTTAGGAGGACGTTTCAAAGATAAACCAATTATTCTCAGAAAGATATTATGGCATTTAAATACATCCCACGACATTTTCCAATTTCAGCTTGCTTCTAAATTTGAATTATCATGCAGGAAATAAGTTGTGAGCTTTTTCGCATTTAGGCGTTGAATTTATCTCTCTGCAATTTGTAGAATTGAATATCGATATATTTTAACTCCATAAAACAGTGATTTAAATTATAACCGTTAATTAAAATGTCACTTGTGCTGAACGATGAGTAGATGATTTTTTAAATACATGTTGCTGAAAAGAAGATAATTTATTGATTGAATGTCATTCATTATAAATGGGGCCATCATAAAAAGACACAAATGCATGTAAAGAAAATCATGGCAACTGCAAATGCATGGAAATTCGTTTTTTGTATTTTATTGACTTTAATTTTATATAACTGTTAATTGCTTGTTTGAGAAGTTTATGTGAATTTCGTTACCGTTACGCCTTGTCTTTAGTTTAAAACTGAAAATGAATATTTGCAATTTTTTCAATTCTTCGCCCTATTTATTTTCAATTTACCTACATATTTTTAACGTTTTTATGTCGCTGTTTTTCACATGTCGGATCTGTAACTTATATCACTCGTCACTACTTGTTGAT
This sequence comes from Callyntrura guangdongensis, assembly GCA_027744295.1. NCBI lineage: Eukaryota > Metazoa > Arthropoda > Collembola > Entomobryomorpha > Paronellidae > Callyntrura > Callyntrura guangdongensis. The sequence goes on from JAHZNB010001112.1 coordinate 10,745, forward strand.
TTTACGTATCCTCATCTCAAATACAGACACATCACAAATACATCTGTAATGGACGGAGTTTAAAGGGCTAAACATTTTTCAGAGATTAAGACACTTGAGGCTCAAAAGGTCAATCTAGTCATAAATTGTAAATCATCTATCATCGATGAGCCTCGACTACAAATGCCATTTTCGAGTTCATTCCAGCCATTGGCTATTTGTACTTACCGACTGGTGGGTGAGAATCAACTTTATAAGCTATATACTGGAGAGGTGGTGTCAGTCAGTCCAACATAAACGCTCTTGGATAGAGTGAGAATTTTCTGCAGCTGTATGCAAGTCTCAGAAATAATATTATTACTAGTCGCTGAGTCGATGGTCATATATTATGCCAATAATAGGTGCAGTAATGCAGTGTCGTGCATTGTGCATCAGCAAGCTAACCTTATTTACTCTTTCACTCTTGGCTGCTGGTCATCGACTGGTACTGGCCTTGCCAATCTCTGCCTTCCACATCTGCAAATGTTCGATCATCATCAATACATTGTGTTGGTAATGGCATGATATGTATGTGTACACATAGGTATGTACATTAGCTTAAAAAGCACCAGTAATATATATTAATTACGTCGCCACTGCACCATTAGACAAGCAAAGCTATTTATTACGTAGATCAAAATCTTTTTCAACAAGCTATGATTTTAACGTATTTGTTCATGGGGCTGTCCGTCAGTTTATTCTCATAACTGTGTCTATACGATTTAGCTGAATTCGCACAAAAATGGTACACATTTACATTAGGGTTCTGGCTTCTTTGGAATAAACTATCAGAATTTATTTCACTCTAACGGGGTAATTTGGAGGTTAAAATTTCAAATTTAGTCAAGTTGACTCCAATTTGCATATTACTCAATTAAAGTATCTTCAAGCATCTTCGGGACTTTTTGTAAATTTGTTGAACCCACAGGGGGCTATGTGGGGGTCAAACTTTCAACTTTAACCTAAATTAGTTTAAATTCATTAGATAACAGCATATCATAAGGTCAAATAACATGACAGAATATTACGTTTGACCAGTATCAGTTAAACTCTGTAGCCTCTAGAGGGCGTCATACTCTATATTTTGCTACTCAACATTATGAATAATAAAATCATTTTAA
>JAHZNB010001113.1:0-23340 GCA_027744295.1 Callyntrura guangdongensis
ACAGACAGACAGACAGACAGACAGACAGACGGACAGACAGACAGACAGACAAATACGGCTAAATCAATACTAGATGAAATGACTTTCATCTGCGTAATAATGATAAATAATAATAACATTACCAACAGTAGCTCAGTACAAAAAAAAACCACAGCCGAGAAGGGAAGAGAAAAAAAACAGGCACAAGATGAAGTATCCCATGAAAAGATGAAGAGAGAAAAAACTAAGAAACTGGAAGAGAAGCAACTAGATGAGCTCGCCTGTGGTTTAAAAACAGTTGCTTTTTATTCCCTGAGAAGCCTCCAACATAGAAGCTTACTCATTGTCAGATCTGATTTTAGAAGGAGCGAGAATGTCCGCATGACTTGTGACTATCAAGTGAACGCACATCTCTTTACCCCTTTCCACGAGGGAGAAATGGGAGTATATAGTGTATATACTCTCGTTGCGGTGGTTAAAATAACCACACGTTATGGACTACTTGACGAATACTCTTACTTTTTTTCTTACTCCTCTGTTGCCCACGATTTTACATTGTGTACCTCTTGACAGAAAGTCAGTCACTGGGTTGTAGATAAATCCGAGCAAATCGAGAATAATTTTTACACAATATACACAAGACACTTCAGAGATCAAAATGTATTCAGCTGTGATAAGGTGGTGATCTTACACACGTCAAAATATCGTGAAGTCGTGATGCCAATTTTTCTGCAACAGAAAACGAGGCGACATTTCATATATTACGTAGGGTGAAATGAAATATGCGGGACAAAATCTCAGAGAAAGTGTCTAAGGATTAACAAGTTTTCGTGTATGTATATAGGTATGCGGTAAAACATGAAATCGATGAAAACCGCGCAATCACTTAAAACATTTAATTATGCCTAGCTCACCTAACCAAAGTTATGACTTGGCTGCTGTTTTGAATTGAAACAAGCAGGCATAACATGGTGATGGAATCTCTCCATCTTGCAAGATTGCATCGGCAGAAATGTGGGTAAGAAATTTTTAGTTTGACAACAGCAGAGTGCTTGAACATTTATCGCTGGGATGGTTTTTTAAGCAATGATTTCGGAACGCTGCACAATAGAGAAGAACAGTACGACAGGGGAAAAATTATTATTTTACTGTGTGATGTCACACGGCGTTGTTATACACACTTCCAAAAACAAGGAGACGAATACAGGCAATGTCTGCTTACCTTTCATGTTCCGTCCCGAGAGTAAATCGTATAGGTATAATACTAATACGATCTACAAATCGTACACATCCTTGCATTCAATCAAGTACATCTAGTTAATGTAGATATTTACATCCGCCACGTCGGAGCAAGTTGTTTTGGAAGTGACTGTAATAGGAATTGGTTGAAGTGCATGATGATTCAAGTCGAAAGTGACAGTCGTCCGTCAAAGACGAAAAGTTGAACTCTTCGTTTAATACAGCGAGCTGTTGGGCTGTAGTTCATGAAGCATAAAAAACTTACAGTGTGTAGCTTGAAAATCAGTACATGGCTAAGGTACGCTAATTTCGTTGTAGTAAACATGCTACTCGTTTTTCTTTTTCTTCATGTCGATTGTCAACAATTGTACAGAACGACAGAACATGCTTGTTCTGTGTTATCCGACAACGAATGTCAACCCTGATCTAGAAACTCAGAATTCCGATGTCTCAGTTAACGATAACTTGACCTGAAAGATGTCCAAATGACGCTTGAGCTTTTAGAGATTAGTCCATTTTGTTGAGTCTCTTATTCTTAAACAAGTGACAGACACACATTTATTACCATGTCATGTAGTCAGCTACAATGTTCCCTGTTCGAATAAAAGTTTCACAAATAAAATGCAACTACCCTACGTGCATTAGATTGGTTGCAGTTTATAATCTTGTTGGAATATTGGAATATAGTTTGATTTGCCTGGAACATTGATGTAGCCAGATTCAAACGGCAAGTGGTCGTATTGATAGAATAAGAGTACATACATAATAATATTTTATTGCACACAGTTTTGCCGTCAGAGGCTGTGCATTCATTTTGTTGCTATTCATTTCACATTCTGTAGAAACTTTGGCTGTATTACAAAATGGTAAACCATCGGTAAAAATGTGGAAACATTTTATTTCCAGGATAAAGGCCGAGGGAACAAATCGGACAATATAGAAAAAGCTTTTATCAAGCTAGTAATGGGTAAGTAGTAAATAATTGTGAAAAGGTTAACTATAATTACACGTTTTACAGATTACTAATTCTAGTTGTTATTTTTTTTAAAAGTGACCCCAAGCTCGAGTCATGACCTATCATAATATATAGCTTTAAGTTTTTAAAAGCGTATTCATACGCGAAACCGATTTGAAACTTTCACTTTTAGTCATTAATTAACATCTAAATTTTGGCATCTTCTGGGCCAACATATTTTATATCAATTTCATTAGCTTCTGTTAGTGTCCAATACAGCAGAAATATTTTTTCAAACGTACGACAGAAGACAAAATGCAGTTATTGTACCGAATCAATACAGCTATTTTGTTTTATTAAACTTTATGCCTATTGGTGTAGAATATAAACAAGGGCAGGGGAAATTGCTGGGATAACCAGAATTTCACATAAAACTGTGTAATTATGTCATTCGTGGGGTAACTTTGATTCAGATAACTTTCACTCAATAAAAATATTGGTACAGGATTGACTAACACAAATACTAAATATCTAAGCAAAGTAACCGTAACCGTAATGCATTATACGTACGAATACGATATTCTTTTAGATCCGAGCCAGTATACGTCTGTACTTGTACTACACATGCATACCTACTTTGTAACTGTAACATACTGTAACTACTGTAAGTTTTATTGCTCGTATCACTGTTGCGTATCTGCTGCTTTTTGGCCGTTGCGTTTGGTAAAAGGAGTTTTATTAGAATTCGACAATATGAATGTCGAGTGTGCAGTGCCAGTGCCATTTTGTGCGTGTACGGTTGAACGCTGCTGTTGTTCTTTTTTCTCTGTAATATATGCTCCTATTCTTGCGAAGAACTCTATTTTCTCATAAGCACTGCTACTACTGCTGCTAGTTTGCTAAGAATTGCTTTCAGTTATTACCGCTACACTTTTAATATTCTACGTAACGTTATCGTCAATGTATCATCAACGGTTGACTTCGTAGCTATCTACATGGGATTCGACGAGTCTCCATCTTAATGTGGTTGATGAATGTGACTATTCTTAAGGACTTTTTGGCAATGGTCCAACTCTCTTCTGAAACATGTAACATTACACTAACGGATTGACTTGTCTACTCACTTATCTCTATATAAGGCACTAGGAATGCCGACTTTTTCTCTCGGTTACTCAAACCTTGTAACTCTTGAAGAAAATAACCAGCCCATCGTTCTCGTCCTCGTCTCTTGCTCTTCAATGCGCCTTCAACTATCAAAAAGGAAGTTCAACACATTTTACTTGATTGGACTTAATATATTCATTTCCGGATGAGTACGAAAAAGGAGATGAGTTGTTCATACATGCCTACCTAATTTCGAGGGAACACGAGTTCCAGCCAAGACGAATAAACGAAACTGATGACATATGGAAACATGCCCTTTGATTGGATATCGAGCATGTGTTTAAGGCACACTCCCACTGGAGGATATACATTTATAGACTTACCTCCATCATAACGATTCCTTACTTTTCTTGTTAAATCGATCTGTTTTCTGATCTGTTTGTGGTTGGAAAAGTTGAAATGTTTCCCCGTTTCCTTCAAACTTACATTAATATTAATGATGACTTTGGTGACGGTCGGGGGAAGAAGCACAATATTCAAGCGTACTCTAAGCTATATAAGATTTACAACATGCAATTCTATTTATTGCTATTTTTATCACGGTTATTACATACAAATTATGATGCGCCTTCTACTTGAAAATTTTAATTTTACCCTTAAATTTCAATAAAGGTTGGATCCTTGCTACACTATTTTTTTTATAAACGAATGATGTAATATAAAGTTGTATAAATGATAGAGCAAGTGCCGCCAGCAACGCCGCATTAATGATATTTTTGTATCTTTAAACCTTTAAAACTTTTCGACATGAAAATAAAACAAAAATTGCACTGTTGTTCTAGCAGAATGAGCTCTCGACAAAACTTACTTTTTCCCTTTTCCGATGAGCGCTGGGGAAAAGAGTCTTGTGTTGTGTACCTAATGAAATTCCACTTAATGCACATGGACTATTAAATTCCCATTATGAGGGGAATAAAATAAAACCCAGTCTGTGGAGTCTCTCAGAAATGATATAAACATATAACAACAACATATGCACAAACACACATCATATACCGGTGCCACTCTAGTAAGCTCTCCCCCATAAAAAAAAGTCCAAGTTTAATTCGTATTCTTAGGACAGCTTCAGTAAGAAAAAAAAACAACCAGAACTACTGATGACTGACTTTCTTCATACTACACCTCCAATAACATTGATAATACCAGGTCCGGTGGCAATGATAAGTGCTCAAAACATGGTCATTTGTGCTGCGACGGCTAAACACACAAGAGAAATTGAGCAAAAAATAAAAGAAATTCAGCTACTGTGTAAGTTGCGCACAGCACACCAGGCTTATATTATAAAGCGATACCGCTGATGCTCAATTTTATTCCAACATTTTTTTTCTCTACTTGGTGTGGGCACATCCCAGCTACAAATGTGGAAAAAATATGATAGTTCTGGTGACGGAATTATATATAACAATTCGTCAAAGAAGCGCTTGGGAGTCGAGTAGCATCAGCATCATCATCATATTATGCGCTCCCAACAAGACGCGCAAAGAGGAAAGGATATTGTCGGCGAATGTGTATACGAAGAAAATAAAAACCAGTCTTGACTCTCGTCAAGTCATTATTATTATTGCATTTATTGCTTCTCTTTGCTTAATCACCAGCTCCAGTGAAGAAACAAGTTTTGTTGAAAATCAAACACACAGGAACATTATTACCGCCTACCATCTCCTCCAAACCATCTGTGTAGCCAGAGAGAAGAATACACACGTAATAAGAATATTACTATATTATGTCGCTTCTTTTTTGCACCATTGTATGCTTCTCACTGTTATCGTGATAGTACAATGCACATTATTGTGAGCCTCGTCCGAAAGCTGCTACTACAATTACCTCACTGGTTAAACCTATATTATCATCATCATAACCATCATCACTTCAGCTTTTCCATGCCATATCTTGCCTTGCGAAATGGCATATATTTTATTGTTTCAGCATCAGCATCACACACACAGATGAAAAATAGGACCACTATAGGTACAAGCATATGGTTTGGGAAAAAAATCATCGGAAGGCAAAAAAAACACCTTGAGGTAAGAAAAAATGAGCAATACAAATGCCCACTATCTATTGAGTATTAAGTCATAAAAATGATAGAAATCTTTCACTTTTTTTACATTAATGTTCACGTTTGTTTCATTCTTTCTTATTGCTTTGCACACAGAATGCGCATCATGCTTGATGTAACAAATGTGCAATAGTCCAATCGCACAATCAGTAAAACTCATCATCCCAAGGTGTATGTTAACCGCATTACAGCATTAAAAGTGGCCGGAACCGCTTTTCTTTTGTATTTATGTATTGATCGCAGGTAATGTTCTTTCAATGTCGGCCTTGTGGTATTTTTTCAGATGGTAGTGAGTGAGAGTAAGTTTGTATCTAATTTTATGTGCTTTTTTTCTGGGTTCAATTAATTAAGTTTCGAAGCTCATTACATCATCATGCGTGATCGTCATTATTATCATGACCCTAATAAAATCATACATTTTCACCTCGGTACTTTAATGAAAGTAACAAGGATGGGAGATATGTATATATATTCTTAATTAATAGCGCATTGTTGGCAAAGGGAGAATGATGAACTAGAAGATGTAAAATGGTTGTAAAAATATTCGAATCCTCCCACAACTAGGCACACAACTTGAAGAACTGGTAAAAAACACGATTGTGTACCGGCTTTTATGGACTAGATGAAGTAATAATGTGGGTAATAATTTTTTTATGAAATAATATGTAACTTATGATAAAAATCATGAATGATAGAAAATTTGGTGTAAAATATTTTGACATTACATTCCACATAGTCAACTAAATACATACCTACCAAGAAAAATCTTCAACGTATGAAATGTAATTAATTAACCGTTAGCAGTTGTTTCACTCTAACCATACATACATTTAAATGTTGTTGACAAATCATGTAATTGGACGATTATTGTATTCTGCCTAGCACGGAGAAAAAAATTCGCAACTTAACCATACCACGCCAACATAAAAAGTTTAGCAGCGATTTTAGAATTCTGTAAATTTTGCAAAGCAAACTTTCCTGATAAAAGCTATGACGCTAGATGTCGATTTTTATGACCACCATGACGCATGAAACACACAGCCTTTTATCTAACTCTTGAGAACCGAGTGCCAATCGTCTATGTACATCGCTCAGTCTGGAACAGGAATACCAACTTGTTTCAGACAATTTCATGGATCACTCTCTAGCAGATATATACCTATGTACATATGTGGAAGTACTCACCTACACGTTTTTAACAGACAAATCTATAAGATATGTAAAATAAATAACTATGTACTTACGTTGTATGAAGGTATTTTCAATTCACCTGTATGTCTTTAGAGTTATTATGTTAGTATCTTAGCACAAATAACTTCATACTCATTAATATTCTGCTGTGCTTTGAACTTTGAACTTGGCAGCCACTTCACCATTTCTGTTTTTATTGAAACTTTCACAAATGATCTGCAGTTGGTTATTAAGAGGCAAAATCGAAAAGTCGCTGCCGTATGGCGTATATCAATTATAGAAAAGAGGAGCAAATGCAATTGAAGTATGTCTCTCGTTTTAGTACGTAAAATACAAAAATTACAAAAACAGAACAGAGAGAATATTTTTTAAAACCTTCCCTCAGTCAGTCTGATTCCTGAAGAAGATTACGTTTCTATAATATTCTGAGCTGCGGACGTAGTCAAGTCGAATCAATGTAGCTACCGTTGTATAGTCAGCAGACTTCTGCACGGTCAACATAATAAAGTTGTTTGAGCATGTATACTCAGAGAATGACGGCACCTTTGAATGACATTTAGAAATAAATCCAAATGTAAAATTTCAAAGTGATCAAGTTTAAGATTACCCTAATCTCGACAATCATGAAATCCTAGACACTGAAAACAGCGTTTCTACTACTTAAGTTAGACGTTAATAAACCAACCGTATGAAACTGATTGTGAGAGAGAAAATCTCCATCTGAAGCCATGTGTGTTCTACTGTAATGCCAAATTATTGGCATGTAGCAGGATGTGCATGGGTACTGACTGGTGATGACTGATAATAAAATGGAGAACATTTTGAGTTTCAATCACTCATTAGAATTACATCTCAAAAAGGGGGTTTCGGGTATTGGTTTTAATGCCGAGCCGACTTAGGGGGTCGTGCGCAATAACCGCCAATTAAACTCATGTATATAAATTAAGATAGAACAAGTTCAGGTACAGTGCACCCTGTGAAGTTTGAAGCATCGAAAAGTGTTAGTTTGACATTTTGAAAATGTCATTTTCTCATTTTAGTTTGGTGTTGTGATTCTAAATAAAATTGTGTGTCCATTCCGATTATGAACAAATGTGCGCATACCAATAAGTCATTCGAATCGATTCTTTGCAGTATAGTACAAGTAGTAATAAGAAATAAAAGAACTGCTCTGTTTATTTATACAAATCGAAATCCGACATGCGATAATCGGGATGTAAACTTTGATAAAAGTTGTACTAAAACTAATAAAACATCGCTGTCTGGCACCATCACAAGTCTCATGGCTTGAAAGCTCGATTACATACTCGATTAGTACGGACATATAAAACAATTCATAAAAAACAATTGACGTCTTCGCAGCTTTTAGATATTGAATCAATATACATACTTCAGATTCTGGTATTCATGTAACCTACCTGAATGAGACAAAGCAATTTTGATAGCTGGATCTACATACTACGCTTCAGAGACAAAAAACTACAATTTCAGGTTGAAATCTTGTACGAAAATTGGTAGGTCAATTTGAGCAGGTAAAATATTATTTCCGCACTGTGTAAAGTAATTAATTATTATTGAAGTGCCTTATTTGCATTTTACAATATGTCATCACGTGACATATTATTTCAAAGCGGACATGAAATAACAATGCCTTGTTTTGTGACGTCATACCAAAATGATTTGAAAATGCTGATGACACAATTTACCATAAGACAAGTGCAAAGTACAGACTGAATTAGGATCGTATCCAGTACAAATAATGCAACGCCTGAGGGAAGGGTAACCCAATAACAAAAAATGGAATGATTGTTAATAATTTTAATGCTCCTCCATATCAGATATGTAAATATGTCTTTAAAGAAGCTATAAGGAATTACCACTTTGCGAAAATTTAAACCGCCTAAACTGTTACATTAGCATTGTAACACTTTACAACAACCTGTATAGCGTGTCATAAATGCATGCTTGTCCGCAATAAATGCAATACTATATTATCAGCCACTTTTACGTATGTTGCGCAATACGCGGTTTAAATACATATCTACGTACGAAAGGACGAACGATGCTGATGATAATCACAGGAAAAGTGACATGAATACATGATGAGTCATACACAACACATCAGGTAACTACTTACTTACGTCTTGCAGCTGCACTGTAAACCTTCACGGCATCATATTATCATAGTAGCGGACACCGTTTTACACTATTAAAATGCTTAGACCGCTTATATAGCTGGCGCGCTAGTACTAGAACCAGACAATAAACTGCTTCAATGTTTTTTCCTGTCCAAAAGGATGATGGATTGATGAATAGCCTATCTTGCTATTTTTTCCAGACATATAAAAGAGTAAAAAAATTAAACAAGATAGCACGACTAGCAAATAAAACATCCTTGAAAGCCAAAAGACAAGAAACAATTAAACTAATGTGGCGAGTTTCAAAGAGCTGTCATTTACTGGATTTATATGAATAAAATACGTATGTTTAAATGTACATGTATTTCAATCTATGCGTACCTGTGTTGAGCGCCTCTCATATTTGTAGTTTTGTATTTTTGTTTCATTCAAATACTGATAGCTACACTAGCCAATTGTCCGACAGACCGTATATACTACTCACGGTAGTGAAGTAGTTGATCTTGGTCAGTTCAACTTTGTTATTTTTCATTACATGAATGCAGGTATTGGGCAAGGCATTGCAACTTTTCAAACAGATGAAACACACAACTTTTTACTATACTATGGACAAGAAAAGTTATAAGCGATGGATAGATATACAATACAACAAACCATAAACGCTTACTAGTGTTCTTGTTGGTCATGAATGATTCATTACAAACGACGGGAAAATTTCGTTTACCACTAGTAAACATATCATAATGAACTATTTTATTCGCATGCAAATTGAACATGATTGAATGTCAGTGTCACCGTCAGTTCAATGATGATCCAGTCTTTTCTTTTCTGGTCCCTAAAATGGAAAATGGGTGTTCCTCAATCCAATGCGGTGATTGATATGAGTACCAAATTGCTATACTATACGGCTACATGTTTTAAGAAGAGGAGTGTACTTCTTATCTATAAATATGTTATTTATTTCGTATTTAACTTACATATATACTAAGTGTAGGTTCTGCATCTGTTCTGTTCTCAAGACGCTTTTTTGAATGTGGAATGTTTTTTTTATAGAAAATCAGCTCATTGAAAATAAGTATGTATCGTGTTAACACTTAATTGAAATTTTTACTTACTGGCGTAAATAATTGGATGTTAACTACTTATTTAGAGGGACTAAGTTGAATTAGTCAATTTGAATGTATATTGCTTGATTGAACTAGTAAATTGCAATTGTAGATAATGCTCAAAACATTCTGCATCTTTAAAAGTGTTTGCAAACTTTTACGAGTTACCCGGAAATTGAATGCCAACAGAACAGCAAAGTTTACTATATGAACATTTATAGCATAAAAATGTATTGGCTTCCAGAGCATTATATGCTGCCCGAAAATGAAACTAAAAAGTTAACGAGATGGAATAATAAACGTTTGGCACCCCCTGATGACAACAAACACATCCCCCATCACGGTAAGACAGCCAAGTGAGCCAAGTACCAAATGAAGTTCAGCTTAGCATGTTTAAAAATTTATGGCTTCCTCCTCCGGATATGAGAGGTGTGGGTGGTTACAAACTTCTCCCTTGGTACACATCACTATGTATAAAAATGTCAATACGCAAAATGAAACTAATCAGAGCCTTTGAACATGTCTGGATGCTGCCGTTGCAGAGGTCAACCGATTCAGAAATATTAACGAGGCAGTAATGACGAAGATCTTGTCCATGCCAAAACTACTTTGTCTCATTTTCCCCAGTTTATCCAAGTTTTTGTCGCCTCCTAAGAAATATGAATTTTTAAATTTTTATCTACGAGGAACGACATCATCGACTAGACCCGTATTAGTTTTAGTATGTACCTATGTATTTAATGAAGTAACTACCTCTTTATGGCTTGCAGGCATTGTGAACATTACTTACTTCTTAGCATTTAACAATTTTCAGAGTTCATATATCATACCTATAAAATTTTGTGTCTTTCTGGATAATTACAGTGGTCAAGTGTTGAACGTCAGCATTTTTATTTATGTATTTTATAACTTTCGACTACGCGCATTTTCACAAGATATTCAGCCAGCCACACACAAACACGGCAGTGTATCATGTATCATTTATCTTTATATCATCCATGATGTAAGCTTTGTACATGTTTATTTGAAACAAGTAAGAGCCTGGGCTCTTACTTACTGGGCACTAGAGTATAAAAGCTATAAGACTTATTACATGATTCGATTTTGATGCACAACAGCCTGCAAAATCCAATAAATCACCCAAAGATAAAAAATGATGTAAGTGAGCATTATGACAAAAAACGAAACCGGAAAACTTGCAATAATGGTCACAGTCTCTTGTTTTACCTTATTCATCAGTGCCGTTCTCCTAAAATACAAGTTGGCTGAGTACGCAGTAAATATAATAAAAAAGCATCTCTCTTTTAATATTATTTGTTATTTCTCAGCATTCAGGGAAAATTCAATGAAAGTAGAAATATTGAGTCGCGCTAAAACTAACTCGTTGTTCAATACAGATACTCCACTGTCTGTATACATAATACACGATGCACATAACATCTCGGTTTTTTCGAGGAACCAACAATAATCTGGTTCACCACCGAAAACGAGAAGAGTCTAATAAAACATTTTTAGCTACGCTGGCAGAAATGTGACGAGTCAAGCTGAACGAGCAAGTGAAAACGAGGGAAGCGGCAAGAAAAATATCCTAAAGAAACATACATCACCAGCCCCATGACATTCCTTTACAATGAATGTCTGCATCTGTGTCAATCTCATAGTCATGATTTATGGGAGCTCTTCGCTCTAGGTGTCCTCTCCCTTTGTTCCGGATTTTGATCACTACTGTTGTACTTATTTCTATAAAAGACGCCTACTACCACATTCAACATACTTACCACTCTAAAACGAGATGATGAGTTTGTCGAGCGATATATATATGTATACGGAGTAATGCCTGAACACTACAGACAACAATGTGATAGCCACTCTCCACTAACCCTACACTGACGACGGTGAACTAGGTGGTTTCTTTATTCCACATAAATGGACAAGAAATTACTAAAGTCTGAATGGAAAGCCCATTTAGCAACCATATGAAATGGAATAGAATTTTTTATGCCGTAAACAACCCGAACCCCAATATGAACGCATTTTATCAGTTAACAGTAAATAATCAATTAAATGATTAATTTACAACAGAGTGAATTTTGCTTTGGACTTGAATTATTGAAAATACGATGAAAAGTCGCTTTTTACGTTTGCCTAGTTCCCTGGTAGAAATACGTATTTGTTTGTGTACGTACACTGCTGCAGAAAACAACTTGGACATGTTTTNCGTTTGCCTAGTTCCCTAGTAGAAATACGTATTTGTTTGTGTACACTGCTGCAGAAAACAACTTGGACATGTTTTTGACATAACTAATTATTGGAAATAAAACATTGTTATTTTTCCATCCTTGACAGGCATAACTTATTTGGACTGCAGGTTTGCAATTCGCAATATGAACTGAACTAAGGTTTTTAAAATACGAGGTATTACTGTAGCAGTTTTTAATATTCGTCAAAACGACCTTCCATAAAATTTTACAGGGACTAGAAATAACAGTGAAATAACAGTGGGCTTGAGGATAGTCTACATAGGAATGACAGATGGTTTCGAAAAAGATAGCAAACGATACATCCCTGCTTGCATTTCAGTTGTCATTGTACTAAAGCCACAAGCACTTTTGAAAGTGACGCATATTCAAACTATCTATAACAGAAAATATTATTCCTACATTGATGTGAAGTATAACAAGTAGTAGTAGTATGTTCCATGTTTCAAAATGGGGAGTAAAAGCTGACTTTATTTGAAAACCGAAACATACAGATGCCGCAGAGATACGCTACGATTTTTTTTAAATACACATGCTGGAGATAAATAGCGTACAGAAACGGCGAGACCGGAGCAGATTCATCAGGGTATAGTCGCTATTGCATTGCTACCGTGCTATGTTTCCATGTTGTCATCATCATCTTGGTCTTCATCACAGACTTCTGGCGCCACACATTTCTTGGAGTTCTAAAAGCATTGTACTCACTTAAACGAGCAGCCAAGTAAGTCTTATTTTCTCCCTTTATATCCGTGCCTCTCTAACTCGATTCGTTTGTAAGTGTCACTTGCTCACCAACATTGGGAACACACAGCTAACTATAAAAGCTTTACGTATCATATATGTATAAATGCGCTTTGGTTGCTGTTTGGAGGAATCCTTACAAACAGCATAAAGTATGAACGGAAGTTTGCTAAGTAAATGGATGTACAACACTGAGGTTTTCTTTAACGATAATATAATGTATGTAAAGCCCGCTGTGATTCAATTTACTAGTTGTCTGTCCATAACATTTTAATGTTATATCGTAAATAAACGAGTGAAATTATTATAATAATAACTACATGTCTTTTTTATTCACTTTCAGGTAAAGATATTGTAACAGGTAGTACTGTAGCAGACGATGCTGTGTTTGTCATGCGATACCAGATACTCACTTGCCAAAAAAACCAATACAATATGTGTTCAACACTTACTTTCGGGTTTTTGCATATGCCCTAAAATTAACGAATTCTACGAATTGTGAGGGAAGGAATCCATCATATGCATACATTATTATAATTATGTATTTAACAACTGCTAATAATAATGCTCGTCCTGTATGTGTCACTAAAACGTCATTTTGTCAATCAAACGTAAGTCAGAGAGAGAGAGTCGAGAAATAACCGAAATAGAATAAATATTTGAAAAGAAAATTATCAACCGTGTGTAACGGAACTGGACTATAAACTTTTGATTAAATATTTAATATCTTACCGATAGAAGTTGTACAATCGTCAGCAGAACCAGAATATATAAAACGGTTGCTTGTAAAGCAACTTTCTCTTGTCGGACCCAATACTTAAAAACTAGTTAATTCCTACCAACACGTGATTACAGCTGTCAACTATGATGTACGAGTTTTGCCTGGTTTCATTCTCTTCGTTTTATCACAATTTTATGGGTGAATAATATGCCCTAGTCTGAACACAGTTTTACTTTTGTCTTAGCAGAACAAAACACAATACACGTACGTAGGGACTTCTGTTTTCAATACTCAAAGACGAGAGTACACTCTTAGAATCGCCGACAAACGAAGCATATGACTTCGATCATAGTTCACAAAAATGTAATAAATAGCAATGGTCCATCTGTGTAAAGTATCCACTTATACAAATACACATATTCTCTTAAGAGAGAGAAAAGAAAAAAACGAGAGCCACAAGAGCTTTCACAACTTTCACCAACTATGTCATAAAGCACAACCTGTGCCACGCGACAAAAGATTTATTACATGATTGCAAAACATTGGCAATCCACCAAGTGTATTACACACTACTATTTAAGAATTGTCAGTTTTTTGTCCACAAAAGTTTTTTTTCTGCACGATTTATAACACCACTACTCACCAGCCACCAGAGAGAGGCTCGTTGTCATTTCAGCCCAATATTAATATACACTTACAAATGAGCCAGCAGTTTCAATTCAAAAAACCCAGAGTGTAAAACTAATACTAATATGCTCATAAGATTGCTGACAACAGCTTTCACGATGATGAGAAAGAATCAGTTTGTGTGTTTGGAAAAAGTGTGAGAAAGGGAAAAAATTTCTTGTATAAAACGATGAGTGCGACGGGTACAAGCAGCCAGCCAACACCAAAAATAACAAACGGAATCCGGAAAGTCTTCGCTACTATAAGTGAAATACTTTACCTTATTTTTCAGGATATCTTTCAATGCTTTTCGGTATACAGGCGGTGTATGTTCGCTGGATTTTTTTCCTCTATCTCATTCACTCAAAGTATTATTCTTTTATAATATGAGCATGTATTTTTTATATCCTCTCACACAATTTTTTTCTGTACATGTGTGTGGTGGCGGTAGTAGTGGTGAGGATCCCAATGTCAGCCGGGAGAAAACAAGCAAGCTCTTTTTTATACAGCTTATACTTCACTTTTGCACGAGGAGAGGAGAAAAAAATTCTCATAGAGAGAGAGACAGAGAGAAAAAGAAAAAGGAATAAAATGTATATGTGTATAAGCTTATAAAAATGTAATAGTGTTGTTGATGGCTGAAGTAGCAGACTGGCAATAGTGATAATATGGCAGTGCCTGTAGTCAAGAGAAAGGGAATGAAAAAATACCCATCTGAAAAGGAGCTCGATTGACCTTCATCTAGGAAACAGGAGAGAGAGAGACTTGTACAAGATACTCCTATGATGCTTGTGTTCCTGCGCCAGCCACTCTTATAAATAAAATACATTGCCAGATTGCACAGTAACGAAGAAATGCTCTCTCTCTCTCTCCACTTAATACATTTTCTTTGCATTTTCGAACTCACGGCTTGGTTACAACGATATGAAATGCAATGCTTCCTCACGTACAGAGAATATATTGAAGGATATTTTCTCCAGTAAAACGAGCTTACATGAAATCGACTTCTCGTTTTTCCCTTCCCCACAAAGGTTATACTGCAGAAAGTCAGAGCTATCTTATAAGGGATGCGAGGTGAATAGGGAATAGTGCTGCCTATATGGGGAGCACATCTCCTGCAAGTAGGGAGGTATGTAGAAAATGTTGTTTCCACTTTGGAGTATTGGACGATGATAGCAGTGTTAGGTGACACAAGACGCTTTTGTGCATTCAATACATTCTCGGTTTGTTCCGCTCGGCAATAGTGGTTTTGTATGAGTCACATCATCATCGGGCTTCCTTACTTCATTTCCCCATCCAACAAGCAACCCTCTCGGTAGTAGTAAACTTTTTCGGTATGTGGTATTGGTATTGTTGGTAATAGAATTCGGTTTTATCGTGTGGCACTGCATACGTATTACTTATTATTTGTCGTGTGTGCACTATAAAAGATACATGTTTACGACAACTGCAAAGGGAAATGCGTTGTTGTTATGCAATGTTTTCTTGCAGAAAGGAAAGTAGGACTGCATTGTAACACCACAACACAACAGTCAAGCAGGCAGACACACCACTACGAACAACATTGAACCAAGTGAGTGTGTATTGTATATTATACAGACAATATGTGTAAATGTGCATATCATCCGTATGTGTGTGTCTGTCTGTGCCAAACAAGCACTAGGGTGGAAGGAAGCGAGAAATAGATGCCAGGCTTTTGTTCCCCTGTACACTCCATGCATCAGCCATATCCTTCCTAGAATAATGTTCAACTGTACAAGCTTTGGTCGTGAGGGAACGGACTTGAATCGGAGAATGCCGAATGAGTTGACACAAAAATGTTTTGGTTTTTTATAAATGGTTCTTCCCCACTGCCACAAAGAAAATATATCAGAATTAGTGAGAGAGAGAAAAAACAGACCGGGAAAAAGTTTTCTGTCTCACGCATTGTAAATGAATGAATGAAGTTTTTTTTGCCAATACACAGAGCAGATTATATGTTTACCAACTAGAATTGGACGAACGGAAAACATTATTGCGTGAACTTGCATGGTCATACATTTTATGCAAATATGGACCAACTTTTTCTCGTGAGCGGATCATAAGGTACTTGTTTTAGGGCATGTATTTACATATAAAAATGATATACAAGTTGGTTTAGTATGCGCCTACCTACACAGATAATAAATTTACGAGCTTGTTTTACACGTATGAATAACAAAAAATTACAGAAGGGAAAGCACGACCACCAGTGTTACATGCGGTGATGTTTAATAAAAGCTTTGAAATTTATCATTTGTAAGCCACAAAGAATTGCAATGTGTCAATAAAATAACTTTTTTTTACAACTATGTGGTTTTTGTAACCCAGAAGAAAAGTATGGTCTCATCCCGGTTGATAGATTTATGCCTTTGTAAAGTTGTTTTATAGGTGTTTGCCAGCAACATGAATGAGTTTGAAACTCACTAAGAGACTCTTCAAAATCATAAAAAATAGATTAAGGATGGTTTTCTCTTGCAAGTTAATTTGTCAGGGTCTCAGCATCAAGACATTTATAAGAGACAGGGTAGACCTGTTGTATCTAGTAAAAATCTCATTTCCGGTTTCCCGATTACCAAAAGATAAGAGTACTCATGTTCGCATCACTCCCGAGATATGCATGTTTATTAGCACTAATTTAATTTGTTTTACCTAAAAAATAGCAATTTTCGTCATTAATAGTGTGAGCATGCATATATCCGAGTGAGAGAAAAATGAAGCTTTATTTAGTTGAATAATGTAGCTCCACCTATTTTGTACAAGTTCTTGGAATTGTGGATAATTAGATTTTCCTGGTTCAATTTGCTCTTTCTTGTCTAATTAGTCTTGATTTACTTAGAGCAGATTAGCAACTCCCCTCATCTAATATTCTGCTCATTTCTCGTATTAAGCAGTATGTAGGTACACAGACATTTACGTTTGAGCGAACAGCGCGTCTATTCTTGCAAACACTTCATGGGCAATTCATTGGCCAACTTAATTATAAAACTTGATTATTTGATGCTGTTGAAAATATCAAAATTACATTCCGGCTACCTACCAAAAAAGAAATCAACAAAACCGCCAAACACAGCAAGGTTTTGTGCTGTGCAAGTCCCAATGCATGGATATGTGGGGTTCTAACAATTTCAATAGACCTGTACTCGAAACAAGACATATGAACAATTTAACATTAATACTACACCACCCAGCAATTTTTATGGAAGCGCATACACCTACATACATTACCAAAGTTTACAAGCATTTCTTTCGGCTGGTTTCTTACAGATTTACCATGTACCGAATGCTAACAAAGGCTGACTTCAATTGTAATAGAATGATATACATACATTAGCACTTTTATAAACGATTATTATAAACATAATATTCGTATTTCGTCTGATGTTTACTTTTTAATCTTTTGTTTTCTCAATTGTAGCGTCCTATCTCGCAATTAGTTTTACTCAATCAACGCAATAATTTTTTCTCTTGATTTACATTCAGTTTTAATTTATAGAAAATAAAAATTGTGCATTTTTAATAACAATTTGGATGAAATGTTAAGATAAAGCATAAAGTTGGATAGGAATGCAAGGTTAAGACAAGCTAACATTTTAAAGGTATACAAGACAGGAGCATAGGATGTCCGGCATCCGAACATACGGAAGCACGTAACAAAGTTGGTATATAGTTGTTGTACTGCAAAAAGCATCATTTGGAAATTCAACTCTTGTCTAAGCAGATTCATTTCAGAAACACATTACCGGGGATCCATTTGCATGCATGTATTATCCAAGTTGTATCTACTATTCACAGGAAATTTAACTCTGATCTTATCGCGATTACTGGGCATTAATAAAGTTTTAGTTTTCATTGTAGCATTGGTCAAAGCCAACACAATTTTTTCTCGAATAAGTTATTTCTTCATCTTTTGCTTTTTTCTTCATAAGGCAGTTTTTGAATAAACAGGGGCATAAAACCTGTTAATTGACGTCACTTAAACACTCCGTTGACCCACCTTAAAGCGCTGTTGCGACAAACCTGACTAGGGGGCTGTGTATGATTCCTCTTTTATTTAACGATAATGTATTCTGAAAAAGATGGTAAATCATCTCCTCACGTCCGCCTTCCTAAAGGCGTATACTAGCACCAAACAATGCACCACTGCATGACATACCCTCATAATGGATATATTTGACGCATATCTATGTTGTTCAAGCATTAAGATAAGTTTGATAAAAAAAAACTGCTAAAAACGATATAAGAATTTTAATGTTTGAATTTTAAAATATGTGTTCTTCGACTCATGTCATTAAAGCGTAAAAAATACAATTGAGATGTCTCTTTATGAACTACTCCTTTCGGTTAGGTGATTTCCGAAGGGTAAATTAAGGTAAAGACTTACCTGAATAAATTACAGACAATGGGATTGGTTCTAGTGAAATCAAGACAATAATATGAAGATTATTTTAGTAGCTGTATTCAAACCGGAATATTTAACACTATTTAAATTTTAATTCAAAACGTTGAATTTAGTCAATGTTGTCGAGTAATGATCAATGATTACAAATCAGTTGTGAGTCGCTATTTATAACATTTTTTGACAAAATGCAAATTAGTTTCAACAACGGTTTCATCATACTTAGGTAATAACAAAACATGAAAAGTCACATTATTGTTCTCTCTCTCTCTCCCTCTGTAGGGCATTTATAAATATTATTAATTATACCATGTCAAATTGTTTGAAGTCATGATCATTGCCAAATACTTTTTTTTCAGTTAGGGACACTGCCCTTTTAAATTAGATTAGGTGGCAATAATAACCATACATGTACAAAATTATCGACATTCGAGCACCGATTTATAATCAAGTCTTTAAACCATTGTATTTTTTTAAGTTTAAGCAATATTTCAACAGTTTTGCTCTTGTTTCGCTTGTTGTCGTTCATTGATAGGCCCCCTGCTGTGCTGGCGCTAGGGTTTTTGCAAACTGCTTGCTCCAGTTTAATAGATGAATATAGGAGTGACTTTTGTGGTAGTTGAGTAAGTGTCCATTTACTAACAATTCGCATGTAAATTCATACAAAATTGTTCTTGAGAATAAGAAAAAGATACATCATGCAGCTGTGGCTGTAGTATGAAAGCTGCTGTATGAATGTCGTTTGGTGGTTACGTGCACACGGGTACACCCAAAAAGCAACAAAGTTTATGCACCGAGTTTTACTTGAAACCTGCTTTTTCCATTTGTCACCCTGTTTCACATACACACGACTCGACTGCGATCGGCAAAGTGTTGGCGCAATAGATTGACATATAAAATTCATACGTTGTGGTGAATAAATGCTGCCATCATTGGAATATTATTATCAGTTAAATACAAGGCATGACAGTTTACAAGCAAAAGTCATATTTTATAGGACAACTTCCAATAGACTGCACCTATTGTTCATCAACTTGCACAACGACAAGTGTATTTGTTTCATTAGATGCCGAAAATTTACGTCAGCTCAAACTTAAGCAGGAAGAAATAATTGTAGTGACAGAGACAATGACTCCAAAGAATTATGTTCCTTCAACAATATTACGAAATACCTACAACGCAACGTTCCTTCTCATTTCTCAGTTTCTTCAGGTAGTGTTGACTAACAATGGTGAAAGGAAGCATGGTTAATGAATGACGATCGATCCCATTTTGCTAACAACAATTGTTATCTTTACATGACCAGTTAATAACAGTTGTTTATTACTCTAAACAGGTAAAAAAAAGTGTTGTATTTAATGTTTATCACGGTCACAACAACACGGAGTGGTTCTATATTTATTTCTTTTGTGAATTATTTTTGCATTGACTGTAACCGTAAAAAAGTATAATGATGTTGACGATGATGAGATACAAAACATATTATCCTTAATATATTCCTAATAATCTTAAAAGACTTTGTGTCGGACAGACTTGAAACAATTCTCACTGTTATAATATTTGCATTTACTACATCCGTTTCCGTTCTGAGTGAGTGGTGGTGCTTTTTCAAACTCATCATGAATTGACTTTTGCCCTGTCGTGACTCGTGACTACTGTTGTCTATATATGTCTGTCTGTATTATGTACACATTTCACAAAAGAAAATGGTTACAAGTTGTGCTTACGTCAGTACGTAGGTACCAGAATGGAATTATGCTTGATGGAATTAGAATTATTTATATTCATTTCATTACATGTACGTTATAAATTCAACATAATAGAAATTTGCCGCTGCAAAACAGCCAAAGTTCATGAAAAAAGGAGGCACTCGTTAGGTGAACTCGTATTAGGGGAACAGCATTAATTACTCGTCCTCTTTTAAAGTTGAAAGTGTTCGAGTGTTGTAGCAGATGCAAAATACAATTGTATTCCTACAAACAGCAATGCTATTTTCTTCTTTGTGAATGAATAAAATGTTACAGATTCCGTGCCCGTTTTCATTTTAAAAAAGCACATGTCAATCCCAGTAAAATAATAATAAATCTAGTTGATTTATACAGCGATTTTTAGTTAGTCAAATATGTCTCCTGAGGTCTGAGGTATACACATTGTAGAGAGGGGATGCTGGTGCTAGGAGTTTCACGGACTTTTACTGACTAGATAGGAGGGAGATACAGCGTAAATAGCGTAACAGAAGAAGTTGAAACAAACCATGGCTTCTTTTTATGAACACACACTGCTCATCTCTAAACGTTGCCACCTTTGAATTATTACCAATCCAAAAACAGTGTTAATGAGCGATTTCTTACTCGTTCGGTTGAACTACAAATAGTAAAATGCTCTGCCACTCCGTATCTCTGTAGAATTAGTTAGCTTATCTTCGCTGCTATTTGATACTCAACAAAAATGTTTGCTACTGTTTTCTTTACAACCCAACTTTGCACATGGTACTTGCGTAAGGCTTGTAAGTAATAATGCATCTCTAGCACGAAAAAGATTTTTCAACCAAGTGACGATGAAATAGTCGACGAGGTATTTTTTTAAACAATATTCACAATACATACATAGTCTCTGATCAACATAGTAGCACTCGTATGCTCACAGCAAGAAACAGAACATTTACATTTATGATCCAAACAACAAGGAGCAAAAATACAGGGAGCTGTTTAACTTTTTTTATAATTCATACAAAAAAATGCTAATGTATACGTATTTCGTCGAGAAGCCCGCGGAGGGACCAACTTGAGTCCACTCTACTTCAACAACCACGCATCATCATGTGGGCTTCAGTAGGAAAGCAGAAATGGTCCGCGCTGTATATTCAAGGAATGTCTGTTGCATTTATAGCTTGCTTCATGAGCCATATCACAGGTGCAAACATTGTAATTAAAAACTAATAAAATTCCCCATTAGTGCCCGGAAGCACAATGATCCCTTTTAACATAAGCATTTTTTTCTTTCCTTAGCCCTTGTCATATCCAAGGTTGCGTTTGTTTCAACGATGTGTTTGCTGTTCATGGTCCGTAAAGACGCAAATACTCAAGGTTTTTAGGTAGTTACCAACATTGTTACATCTCGTCAAAACGTTTTAATAAGCCCACATGCTTTATATCCACGTTCCCCATTATTCGTGTAAATCTATAGGTTTAATATTCTCAGCTCCCTTCGTGTGTGTCATTTTTTTCTTAAAAACTGCTGTTTGATGCATTTTACTAATATATCATTCGGTGGAATTCATTTAATTTCAGCTTTTACAACGCCCCGTTATAAGGACATGTCCAGCGTGAAGTAATTTCGCGGAACAATAATAATAATGGTCGGACATGCATGAAAATACACTGCACTGGGAAAGCGTTAAACATTTCGCAATATTTTTTTTATTACCATTATCTTGTCATTTCTGTATTCTTATAAGCTACACATATAGTTATCTGCAATTATTGTTTAAGTTTACTTTCCAGATCTTTTGGTATACTGCAACAATTTCCAGAAAATTTAATGTTCTTGCTGCACAAGTGACGGGAAAATGGGCGGCAAAATGTACGCTCTTGAAAGTAGTTTAATGGGCTAGTTATGTATAAGCCGGTATTCGCTTGTAGGAAAAAAGGAGTTTTGCAAGAAATGAAGATATCTTTATGAGTTGACAAGATGGGTTTTCAAAGGTTTAGAAAAGGGATAAAAATAACAAAAATAATAGTTTTTCTAGTTCTACATACGATCATCATGTACTCCCTTTGAATAGGAGCATGCACAATGGCAAGCTTTTGTAGAAACAATTATATCTCTGAACTGAAACAACATTTCTCGTACAATATGTAGCAACATAATGATCCCCATTTTGTTTGCTTATCGTCATTATATTACCTTGAGTATCAAGTTATGATAGTACATGTACAACGCGCAAAGAGGATTCTTCTGGAGAAATTGGTACAGGCTTTTCTATTGATACGGTAAAATATTATGCTTCTGCTATATATTCATGTTGACTATTGTGTAGACATCATTGCGATGAAAAAAAATTTAAGTATTGTGAAGCACCGTACTACTTGTTTTTTTTATAACATCGTCGAAAATGCTGCTTTTTGTGGCACTGTAACAGTACCACTGTTGCATTCGTTTTTTACTGCGGTTTAAATTATTGTTTTTGTTGATATGAAAAGTGCATAATATGGAAATGGATACAACAAAAACATTGCTGTTCTTATTTAGCTTCCTTCCACCATCCATCCACTAACCATCACTTACTACCACCACGGGACCATCATCAGCCACACACAAAACATCGCTCTACACATTTTATTATAAAGTTGTACAGCAACACAACACATAACAGTGAAACTCGTAAGGAGCATCAAGCAGCAGCAGAACAGCAAAAGGCTGCTGCTGCTGCAGCAGCAGAGAAACGACTTGCGAGAGTTGAAGAGTGAGAGTAAGTAAATTGGAAACGGAGCCAACAAGAACCTCCCAGTCTGGATAGCGAGGAGCCGTGAAACTATGCAAAAGTCATAAAACTCTTTCTTCGCGTAAACGTTATTATGGTGTTGATTCTTTGATACAATGTGCTTTAATGTGTCATCATTCTTTGGATATTCCTTTCCCTATTTTCTTGGCTTGATTTTTCCGCTTCAGCTCGTCACACTAAATACTAAAACTTCTGCTGCTGC
>JAHZNB010001114.1:0-19182 GCA_027744295.1 Callyntrura guangdongensis
ACATTCTAAAACCGCCAATAATGTTACTATTCGTGTCATTGAATCACCCAGCTAAAATGTCAGTAAAATATACGTATTTTATTTTCTTTGGTGTATATGAGGTTATTGGATCGTCGTATGCCGGATCATTAATTAATGGCTATTGTCGAAAACATTATTTTTTTAACAAAGATCATTATCAAAACCACTCTGTAAACTGCGATTGCAAATGTATATGTGCCTTCAGCAGAAGGCAAACGTAATATGTAAATATATGTTATATATGTGTGTAAAAATATATGTTTACATATATGTGCCCAAGAAGAAGTAAACTACAGCACTCAATATCAGGGTTCTTGTAATTTCAATGAGAACGATAATCGAAAAAACACCATTATGTAGTGTGTACATTCACTTGTAATGCGGTATAGTTTACCTGATGTTGATGATTAGATGACAGCTTTTTGACGGTGACTGAAATCAAAAAACCAGTAATACCAGTTTAGTTGTTGCTATTTAAAATGTTTCGAAATATAACGCACTTTAATCACCAATGAGGTTGACTTTAAAAATACTTTTTTTTATATAATAATGATATAGTACAAACAGTAACAAAGACATAAGGCGCGTCAGCCGATTCTCATTTGATGAACAAATTGTACATCATTATTGTTACCGCTTCGTAAATTTATGTTCAGGTCATCATCATCATCACCGTCAATGTTTGCATTTGAATACAATTATTTGAAATATTTTTACAGCAACAAATCGTGCCATGTGCTGTTTGTTTTTGTTTATAGAAAAAAAATGGAAGCTAATAATAGTAATTACTACGTACGATTCAGGTAGACTGTACAAGTGAACTATGAGCATAAAAATTGCCTTTCCGCAATTAACCTTTAGAAGTGTTCTACAAAGTCAAAGGAACCGGTACCATTTTAAACCACAAGGTCTCCTCTCACAGTCTACATTACATTTTTAAATCTAAAAATAAGTAGTATTGTTTGCAACGTATTCTCGTGCATTAAAATAGCTTCCTTTCTTCTCTGTAAAGCCCTCATCCGCAGTTTATAGTAAGTAAATTCAAAGGAAAAAAAAATGAGAAATGCCATAAATAATTGTGACGGCACATTTTCTTACCATTTTGTAGCAGAGGAACTGAAATAGAGAAACTATTTAATGAAGCGTGTAACAGCCTTTGAAAATGTAGACCAGAGCGCACCTCTTCTGCTTATAATTTCGAGGTAACAATGTTGTGGGCGGACGCGTGACCTTGTTCAATGTGCACAAGAATTGAATGGAGGAATGGTGTATGTGTTTTTAAATTTGTAGTTTTACAAGGGAAATTAAGGTACATGCAGTGTGGTACATACATTGATAATTTAAATTAGGTACATAATTTCAAAATGTACATGCGCACAATCTCACACAATTCCAACCGTTGGTTACAACACGTAAGTGTGCCGTCTACCATGGTAGAAGAAACCATCTTTTAAGTATCACATTTTAAGATAAAAAGTCATTATCGAGAAACTGGGGAGCATGCTCATTTCTGATAGAAAATTACTGTTAAAGTATAAGTCGCGCTTGATTGAAAATACTTTTACAAAATTCCCTCAAATTATGAGCATCTTCACTTTGTTCATTGAGCAGCACAGGATTTGAAAAAAATACCGAAATATCGTTTCAGCTTCTGTTGGGATGATGATGATGAGCGTTGTAACATGTATTGCCTATTCATGTTAATCTCTGGTTGGTTCCTCAACATTGATTAAGTTTTCTAAAAAAAAAAATAAGAAGTGTACAAGCCCTCAAGGTTGTTTTTTTCTTTTTCAGATGATTTCACAAAATACACAAACTCTTTACCCAATCAGCAGCTATTAGAGAAGGTCCACTAAGCAAATGAGCCCTTGGAAGTTCATTCATACGCAACAAAATAAAACGCAGCTTAATATGTATATAGAAATTCTGATGATGTGAAAGTTTTCAGTCCTAAAAATAGACCAGTTATGTTGCCTACAGAAAATAATGCCCAATGCATACGGCTATATGCTGTTCAAAAGATGCAAGATCCCCAACAACGTAGCATTCTAATAATAAAATGTTCATTGCCACGTACTTCAAAATGGTAACAAAGATTTTATTTAAATGAAAGTAAACGACAAATAAAATAATTGGATTATCTAATAATAATACAACGCATTTAACATATTGTCCCCTATCCGTTTTATTCCCTTGTACTAAAAATAGGCAATAATATATAGGGACACGCATGTATGCACATTTTTTTTGTACGGAGAAAAATGCGTGGTGATGATGCAGCCAAGGATGTTTGCTCTAAAGTGGATTTTGTGTGATGGACGACTGCGGCAAATTTGGTATATACCCTGTATTACTACTATTACTCTTCCTCGTCACAACAATTTACCGAAAAACGGCATGATTTTATTCGAACAAGGCATAAAGGTTCCCATGATCTAGCCTCAATCGAGTTTCTTGTAATTTAGTAAGAGGCATGTCACGGGTACAACCCTCATCCTTTTAATTTAGCCGTATCAGTGTTAATATCTCCGAATAAATGTTCACCATGTTGAGCACACAGGCAGCTCACAAAGAACGGTATGCCAGGGGTAGTCGTGAAGTAGAATGTCGTGCTTTTAAAATCTGTGCGTATACATACCACTTCCACATTGAGTTGCAACAGTAATAATAATGATGATGATAATTTTTATGCAACAATCAACAATAGAGCAACTCCACATTGTTCACAGGCCTATTATCAAGAATAAGTTTACAAGCAACTTCCACCAGCAAACTCAGGGTACATCTTTGTAACATAATCAGGAATCAATGGTGCCTGTGTACGAGACCAGATATACTTATAGTGCTTTCAAAATTGATGTTAAAAACACTTTGCATGTTTAATGCATTTTCTGCGCCGCAGTAATATAAACGTCGTTGGCTCATCATCATTTGGCCATCATCATCCTTACTCTGAGACCAAGTCATGAGATAGCTTTAGTTGCTTCATTGTTGCCAGCCAGTGAAGAGGAAGAGAGTTGAAGAAGAACTGAAGTTGCGAGACTCGATAAAAATTTCACTTCAAGTCCATTTCATCCAGTCACTAGTTCTCACTCGAGGTGAACGGTTCAAAAATGGTCAAAGCTCCTGTTGTTATCTGCTTCGCCCTCTGTAAGATTTCTTAACAGATATACGCGCATACAAGATAATTTAAGTGTTTTTTCAAAGTTTGGAGTGAATTAAACTTCTAACCCAGTTAGGAGTGAACTTATTTACCAGAAAGTATATTGAATTGTATTTTTTTCTAGTTGGGCTAGCTACCGCCTTCAAATGCCCCGAACCCAATGGGTTTTTTGCAGGTAAAAATCATTTAAAATTAAAATTTCAACATTTTTGAATTTTTTTATGTATTTAATTAACTAATTAACCGTTAATTAACCGTTTAAACCGCAGATCCCAAACAATGTGATCTTTATTATGAATGCATAGACAGCAAGCCAGAAGAGAAGGTTCTTTAATTATTTTATTATTTTTTATAATTTTTTTATAATTTTTTATAATTTTTTTATAATTTTTTATATTTTTTTTATTATTTTTTAAAATTATTTATAATTTATTATTTTTTTAAATTATTTATAATTTATTATTTTTATTTTTTATGATTTTATTAAATTTTTAAATTAAACCTTTATCGTTTAAATCTTGTAATTATTCAACAGCTTTGTCCTGATGGGCTGCTTTTTGAAATCAAGAACCCCAACCATGAACGTTGTGATCTTCCATTCTCTGTAGACTGCGGAGAACGTACAGAGCTTCGTAAGTATTTTTTAAATATTCTCAGTAGGGACATCAAAAAAGAAGATTCACCTAATTACCATAGTCAGTTTTGAATGTGAGAAAGAATGCTGCATCACGAAAAGTGGTGAACTGGGTCTACGAGAAGACGGTGAACCACTTGCTAGAATGCAGAAAATCCCGTTATTCTGATTTTATCGCATCCTGCTCAGCAACTCTGCAAAACTGCACTTTTGACAACTTGACAGTTTTGCCGCAAGTTGGCTTTCGGGTTTGAATACATTTAATTTCGCTAATGTAGTATTGTACCTCGCCCCGATCATCATCATTGCGTAAGCATAAATCAGGACTGATAGTAAAATAATACAATAAAAAAATAAGTACAGGGTAGTAAACGCAAAGTCATCTAAAGTAGGCGAGGAGACAGGTGTTGGGGATGATGCATTTATGTAATGAATTAAATGTAACGAAACATGTTTTTCTTGTGTTCTCCAACGGTAGAACCTGCTATATCCACCGTGCAGTGCCCGCGTAAGAACGGTTACTTCTCCCACGAGGACCCGCAAGTCTGCGATAAGGTTTAAAATATATCTATCATTGCGTATGTCTGTCGTCATCATGTCGTGCTAACATCAAGGGAGTTTGCCTGTACCTTCCCTTAATGCAAAAGTGAATACCCTTGATGTAAAGGTGATTTTTTTGATTTTTCACAGTTTTACAATTGCGTAGATGGCACCGCTAACGTAGTTACATGTCCGAGCGGGCTAATCTACGACGACTACCAAGGGACTTGTACTTGGTCTCAAGACGCCCAGCGAAAGGGTTGCGAAAAGGAGAATCGCAAGAAAGGTACATATTATCACTATTAAATAATCAATTAGCATGGTAAAAAAAAGTCTACAGTATAGAGTAATGAGTCACCTCTTTTTCTCCCACAGAAAAACTTGCCGACGGTTTCTCTTGCCCAGATGCTGACGTCCTTGGAAATAACGGAAGACCCTTGCCCCACCCTACCTATCCACATCCAGAGGACTGCCAAAAGTTTTACATCTGCAGAAACGGAATTCAGCCCCAGCTCGGTTCATGTCCTCCAGGCACAGTGTACAATGAAGCCAACTTCAAGTGCGAAGATCCCGAATCTGTTCCTGGATGGTAAGTAGAATTGATTAAAAAAAACTACTGATACACATAAAAATCAGTTATAATAACACATCATGACTCATATACACCCAATTAACACATTTTTACATATAATTAAATGATTCTGATGAACATGAGCAGTTCTGGTGACCAGAATAACAAAGTTTGAAGGGATAACCGGTTCTCTCTCAAGAATAATATTGTTGTAGTTTACAAAATGGGATAATTATGTGTATGAATGAAGGAGCAAGAAGGCAAGCAAAGATCCCTTTTTTATTTTTATACGTGCAAATTTGCACAATAATTTTGGCACCGGTGCACTTTTGTAAAGATATTCACTTTATTATTTACTGTATGAAAAAATACACCTTCTTCCGTATCTGTTTATCTGTCCTTTTGTCACACAGTACCACCACCAAAAATCTTCCGAGGACTGAATATTATTATATATTTTTTTATTATTATAAAAATGAATTCCTCTGCTTGTTCGCCATCCCTTCATTGTACAAATCCATATTTACAACTGCCTACACGCAATCTGATAACATGAATATTAATACGCTGTCAATTGATGTTTAATTGGTTCCTATATTCTTTGTCTTTTCTTTTTTTCACAGTGAGAAGTGGTTCGATGAAGAGAAGAATTAGAGCAAGGATATATACGTTTTAGTCCTTTTTATATTTTTTATTATTATATTGTTATGTACTCAACAAAAGAAGAAACATCATCGTCAACATGAATGGATCCGCCGAGTCATCATCAATTCTACAACCTACAAACACACACACTTATTAATAACAATAAGTAATTCATATACCTACCCCATTTCAGCTTTGTCCAACATCGAGTAAGCTAAACTTTTTGTGTCCTTTTGCAAGCTTACATCATAGTACATCTACTACTCAACATATGATTCAATTCCGGAGGGTTAATCAACATCACTAAAATTTAACTAAATATTAAATAATATAATACGTATACCAATTTTATGTTGTCTATTTTTATATTTTGTATACCTTTATTATTATTATTATTTTCTAAGGAATTTTAGCACTGTTTTTTAATATTGTCGGAATTTTCACCAAGAAAAAAATTGTAATTTTCATGTTCTCGAGAGAAAAAGTGAGGCTGACATTTAAAGAAAAAAAGTGAATCATTTTTAATAAAGACAAAACTCTCTGAATATATTTTTATAAAATAAATACACGCATTTTACACGTCCACTTTCATTTTTTTCATAAAATAATGGCTGTTACAGCTAACTAAGCGCATTAAGGTATGCATTCATACACTACAAGTAGTGATTTAATGTTCACTCAACCACAATTTTTTAAACACGAAAATTTGCCAAAAAATTACTCTTTTGATGGCAATCAATTTTTGCATTTGCATTCACAGCATTGTTTGAAAACCGCACTTAAGATATCATTAGAACTGCATTTTGTACCTTCTTTGCATTTGCAAAAATTTTTCTTCAAGTAATTGGGTAGAGAGAAAGACCGAATAAGATACTACTAATTTTACTAGCTTTTTAGTCCCATGTCACTATAATCGTGTGAACATCATCATCATCATCATTGTCATGAGGCGTATAACTGATTGTTGCAGTGTCATCTAGTACACATTACAGCAGAACAGAGCGCGTCAGTTGTAGGTAGATAATTCTCTGATTCATGTGAGTGTCCAAAATTTGAAAGTAGCTGTGAATAATAATCTGTTGAAATCATCATCATCGTCGTGTGGTTCGTCAGTGCGATTTAGTGACGATGATGTGAGCACAGGACTTTGAAGTGAATGCATTTTGTAAATGATCCTTTTTAGATTCATATGATTATTTGTTATTGTCTGCGCGAATTTCGAGTAGTAGTGTGTGTACATGTGTAAATGTAGAACCAGGAAATACAATTTACGGACATTGTTGATAGTTGATACCATTGCATAACTTGTTCAAAGAGCATGTTTTATTGTTGATAATGATTGTTTGAATGCGGTTTTCAAAATTCCAACCGCAACTCTAACCATCCCAAAAGTACACAGAAGACGAAGGCGAGACTAGAGACATACCAAAAAGCCACTACCAAGAAAAGCTAACAAACTGGTCATAATCATTAAAATGTTCTTTAAACTAACAAGATAAATTGTGCATCCAAGAATAACTTTGATGATCAATGCAGTAATTTTTCGTGATTTATGAGCTCCGAGTAGTAAAAATACGCACATTTATTACGTATTTCATAATAGTAAACAGTGAGAGGGAGCTCGCGAGTTTACGAAAGAAAAATTGTAAAAATGTTGACGTTTTTACTGGGTACCAAGCCAAAATGATCGAGTGTGTACATCGAGCTCGTGCTCAACATTTCCAAAACCCGTTGCTTACCACACTTGACATGATTGACACGGTCATCTGCTCGTCTTCTAAAAAAAGGTACCGTTACACTGCAACTTTGTTGTGTTCCCAATCCCACCCCGGTCGGTTGCGATTGCGAGTCTTCGGAGGTGCCTAAAAGAGAAGCGTAGAATACGTTACCGTTGTTGAACGGCTTATTATAGTACATGTTGCATTTCATCCTCTACATGGTCGGTAGTTAACGGCGGTTTTAGCGGCGATCCAATTTTCTTGTTAGTAAGTAAAAAAAATTATCGCGCTAGTCGCATTTGTTGATGTAAGCGTCACATCGTGATGTTGAGGGTTTGTTGAAAATCGCTTAGTCATCAAGTTAAATTGCCAAACTAAGAGAGATGGGAAAAGTTCATTTTTATGTTGTCACAGAATGGTGAGGTATTCCACAATAATAGCAGTAATAACAGTCTCACACGATACCCATCGACCAAGGTATTACATAGTCTTGTGTATTTATACACTTTTAGTCAATGCACGATACCAACATCAAATTGACTTTTCCGTCGAAAACCGTCCACGACACTGAGACGCACATTTTTGTTAAAAATTAAAATTAGGTAATAAAAAGCTGTAAAGCACTTGTTTACGACCCATCCCTGAAACGAGTATGCTGAAATCAATTTGTTTAATGCAATTTGCCGTTCATGCAATCAACTTGAGATTTATGCAATTGCTTATTAATATTAGCGGATTTGTTCGGGGAAGTTGTATAATTTGAAAGTGTCGAGAAAATATGATGCGCATATTTTACTTTATTCGCTCACAAACGACTAGTGTCCCTACGTATAGCATGTAGGTATGTTCATAATAGCATGGCACAACGAGCATGTCATGACACATGGTGGGTTACAAAGAAACAACTATTTAAAAGCAAATTGCCGATTGTTGCAAACAGTCATAATATATTACAATGCAGACACAAAGAAAATTTACAACTCAACTGGGTCTGGCCATAATATGTGTTGCAACAGCATTCATCAAAAAAAAATATTGTAACTTGTAACGCACTCTATGCGTCTGAATAAACAAAATTTCTGAATTAAATTAAGAGCCAGCAATGACCACCGCCAGGAATATGTCGTGTCATCTTGTCAGGTATCATGTAACAATTTGCAGTGTCTATTAAATTAACCTGCAGGAATTAATGTGATGAACAAATAAATCAGATTTATGAATGAAAACTTGTTTGAATGGCATGCAAAGAATTGACACAGCAGTAATTGATGTGAAATAAGAAGCGTACTATTACGTAATTTTATGTCGCGATTTTTATGAACTAGAATACGAGTGCGGTCAATTTTCTTAAGGGCAAGTGATTTTTACCATTTTTGAGTCGTCGTAGGTATCCACTTCCTATACCACACGAGACATTTGCAGAAAATGTGTGGCAACAGTCCATTTTTCAAATTGGAGTGCATTGCATGATCAGTGACTCACATTTTACTTATTTGTTCAGGTTACCTAAAGTGTTTTCAATTTAAAGTCTACCCAGACATCATTTTTCAATTAGTTAGACATTCAATTAGACATGTACATAGTTTCGATCAGTTCACTTTGGTTCCTTTCCCAGACGTTGTCATTTCATAACCATTGCAGAAACTGCAGAAGCAGAAAAATGAAATGAGGTATATAGTATAAATTGAAAAATGATGCAATGAAATAAACAGTTATCGACCATTGATCCAGAAATTTAACGAGGTCTTCTGAAAAATATACTAATTTTGGAATGGCCTCTCTCTCTCTCTCACTCTCTCTCTCTCTGTTGAAAATTGTTTTCACTTTCACTCGTCCTGTGTGACATTGAGCGGCCAGTGATGATGAGGTGGAGAATTCTCAGTGTTATTGTCATTGAAGCAAGGACATCATCATGCTTGAGCCAAGTAGTCCAATAATAGAATCCATTATACAAAACTGGTACATAGGTATATGGGTGGAGTGGGAGCGTCGTTGTCACCATCATCATACGATGGTCAACTAACAAAGTAGTAAGTAGTCTTTGTAATGCATTTTTAAGAAATTCGGGTGGTTACTCCCTGTTCTTGAGTCACGGTCCAATTTTTATTTTTCCTTGGACAAGGTTCCTTGTTTGGGAATCATTGTTACGTGCAATCCAGTCAACAAGGGGTCGTGCTTCGTGCTACTGTAAATCGGTTTGCACCGCATTTGCTCATGGTGACGGATCAGTTAACAAATGCCGATCATATAAATTCCTATTTTCTGAGCAATTCTATGCTGCCTATATACGTACTACGTACACAAAACATTATGTGGTATCTGCATACGATGCTTGATGAAAAAGACAACTTTGTACGCCTTTCAAGGCAACGCCCAGAACGACGTCAATTAAATACTATTTAGAACAGAGCAAAGTAAGTGGTGCATGAAATCCCCAAAAAATCTTGATCACAATCATCTATCAGTTCACATCAAAGAGGCATAACATATATTATGCACGTCGTAGACAAATGTGCATTTTTATATTCTTGAAACCTTATAGCCTACTACTACCTACCTACAACGTTTAAGGCTTATAGCATTATTATTCAATGATAACGATAGGTAGAAAGAGAACAATGAGGACATGTGTGTTTAAAAAGTGTACTTAATTGCATGAAACGCTTTATTGATAAAAATGAATTGATTACACACTTCCACCACTCACTCACGAAAAATTTAATATATTTTACAACTTGTGCATTTATTTCGATAGGACAAGCGCGATCGTCAATAATGCATCATATCGCAGCGTACACACAATGACTGATTAGCCAGACGAGATACATTTAAAATCTTAATGCAGCAATTATTGCGTGTAATGTTTGTGTTTAAGGTAACTATCTAGGCAAGTTGTAACTTTGGTTCGTTCCTCCACTTCCACTCCACCTTTGAGAAATGAACCAAGCCCTTCTCAATAAATCGTGTGTATCACCACCACAGCGCAATAATGAAATACCAGTTTCGTGTTAAACATATGTACATTACAATTATTATTATGGATATACACGCTGAACTACATGCATGCCACTGGCTGCTCACTTTTGTACCTCCAATCATCTAACTAAACTCCAATAACAACTTGAATGGGACAACCTTCGATATCAAAGATCAAACCTCATACCTCATATAAACGATATTCCATTAAAGGTTTACTTACAAACCACCGTAATATTGATCATTTACATACAAAGTCAGCAAATGTTATCATCATGATCATTTTTGTCGTGCAGCATCAACTTGTAGTTGGTACTTGGTAGTGGTCCTACATAACGCTATACATTTTTAACACGTAACCAAACATACCATGATAATAATTGTACAAAATAAATTCTAAAAGCCATAAACTGATATCTAGCATCTTGACAAACAAAAAAAATCGACACAAGTAAACCTTGTGCTTGTAAAAGTATTTTTTCGTATTTGCTGTTTGTTAAAAATGTTATGTTGAGGAACACAGCATTATAATCACAATGCTTCCCTTCTAAATGAAATCACTTCATTATTATTATTATTATTGCTATTATCCCTCTATAGACGCGTACTGTCCCTTCATCATCGTGTGAATCGTGACCAAAAAGATCAGCAACGTAGAGAATGCGTTAGATTAATAAAAGCAGCAGCACGTATAAACACGTTGGTACATATCATATTATCCAAGAAAAATTGTACAACAAACAGGCATTCAGAAATAAAAGAGAATTTTCATGAGGACCAAGACGACGATCATGATGGTGATGATGATGATAATGATAGATGAGGGCAACAATGAGAAAGAGTACAAACAAGTACACTCTGCATGCCCATAACACGCCAGCCACAGCAACTAGGGAACAACAACCACACCAATCTGATCATCAACCAAAAAAAGGATCAGTTTTGCCAGTGCCACAGTATACTGCTCAGAGTTGTCTGCTGCAACTACGACTGCAACCCTTTGTTGTGCGCGCTGTTGTTCTAGTTGGTGAGGGATATTTCAGAAATACGTAATAGCATTTTCCTCGCGTCATATACAGGGGGAACCACATTGCAGGAGTATTTTTAAGGTTAGTCACATTTAAATACCTTTCTACCCCCAAATCAAATCCATAACCGTCTCGTGGTAGAAGCATTTCGTTTTTCTCTCAGCAGCAAGAGTAATAGTTCTGGCTATCTGTAACAACTTTTCAATTACAACAACTCCTATATATCCCCAACAAAACACCACACATTACCAATTCTGCTGTGGGGGATGAAAAATTTCTCTTGTGCGAGCATGTAATCAGCAAACACGTTGTCCTGTTGTGCAGGAAATTGACGTTCTCGTCTTGTTTGTGCCCTTCTGTTTTGAATTCGCTTAAAGTCGTTGTTTTATTGTCATTTTTTTTAAACGTACATCTATACGTCCACAACGGTCTATTACACATTGTGCACGCAGTTTGTTGTGAGCGTCGTTATATCATCATCAAATATTTCAAGCGTTGCTGCTGCTGTTTGTAGGTTTTTTCCCTCCTTCTCGATAGGAATCGCATAATCGTATTATTCGTATTATCATTTTTATTGTTGTGACATAATAATAATAATAATAATAACAACAACAACAACAACGTGTAATGGTGTCTTGCTGCAGTATTATGCATGCACATAAATTATTCCCCCACATATATTACAGTAGAAGTAGTTGACCATATTAACATTTTTTTAAACAGAATAATATAACTAATAGTATAAAGTTCTTCCGGTATTATTATATGATTATAGGACAAACATCAACGTGATGGCTAATCGGGCATCCCTAGTGGCCATTTTGGTCACTCTTGGACTCGTTCACTGCGTCGCAGGTAATTGATACAATGAATAATAAAATAGAATTAGATAACAATATGGTTAGGAAGCTCTTTGGGACAATCTTTAAAAATTTTATCGCTAAATCTTGATACTAAATTCAGACCACTGTCACAACTTGTTGATAATGGCAAGTAGAGGGGCTTAGCAAAGAAAATGAAAAATAAAATAAAAGTGAATGTAATGGTGAATGAAAAAAAAAGATTGTAGCAACAATTCTACCACTTACACTTGCACACAGCTATTATTACGGCTCCATATCCAATGGTTCTACCACCACTCTGTTACTCCTACTTGAACTATACATAGAAAAAAAACTACTTGTTCTTTTGCATCAAAGTAAATTGGCCAAGCCAAAATAAAATAAAATAAATTTGTGTGGTGTTGGTGGCTGGGGTTCGAATGCACGTAAAATTATTGAATACTATATTGCAGAGGGTGCAGCTATATTTTACGTTGAACAATTCGTACACCTAATAATTGAGTGGTATTTTAACTCAGTCGTAAGTAACTGTTGTAAGTTTTGCAAAAATGTTGATGAAGGCACCGCCACCACACCAATAATGCAGCTCTTATTGCGCATATGAGCATAATGTTGCATCACTTTATGGGCCATTTTGAGAAAGTTATTTGGCG
The DNA here is from genome assembly GCA_027744295.1 of Callyntrura guangdongensis. NCBI lineage: Eukaryota > Metazoa > Arthropoda > Collembola > Entomobryomorpha > Paronellidae > Callyntrura > Callyntrura guangdongensis. Next base: position 12,792 of record JAHZNB010001114.1, read on the forward strand.
TTAGAAAGAGATTTGATAAACGTATGATTCATAATGTGGTTGACTTATATACAAGAAGTAAATATGAATGTTGTTTTTTTGAATTGTATTATATAATGACGGTGTCCACCATATAAATATAGCAAAAAGGAGAGGTCTACTTTTAGACAACCTCTGGTTGATTTTTTTTTTGCCTGATAAAATGAGACAGTTGGGTACATGCCGAGAATTCATTATTATGGGTAAATTAATTTATATACGGTTAAACTTTTTTTTTGTTTAAATAGCGATTGAGTACTCCCTTGTCGGAGCACCCCCGTGTCCAGACACGTATGGACTTGCTGTCCATCCCCATCCAACACTTTTTTTTTGTTTAAATAGCGATTGAGTACTCCCTTGTCGGAGCACCCCCGTGTCCAGACACGTATGGACTTGCTGTCCATCCCCATCCAGAGTACTGTGACAAGTTCTACAAATGCGAGAATGGAACCTTGACCCTTGAAACTTGTGAAAATGGACTGTTGTTTGATGGAAAAGGAGCAGTGCACAACCACTGCAATTACAACTGGGGCGTTCACTGTGATAAGCGATTGGCTGACAGTAAGTCGTACTACAGATGAAGTTGTTGGAAGAATTGCGTGCATCGAAATTTTGCATTACATTCGTGCTGGAGCTTGTTAATGGCTGCAAGCATTTAATAAATATGATATGTTGCATTTTCCAGTCACTCCAATCTCTACCCCAGGATGTCTCTACCAATTCGGTCTCTATCCAAAGTCTGCTGCCTGTCACACTTCTTATGTCAAATGCGCTTACGGAGTCCCATACGAAAACCCATGTGAACCCGGTCTCGCTTATGATGACAAGACTCACTCTTGCAACTGGCCCGATCTCTTGTTGGAACAATGTAACCCAGAGGGTACGGCTACCATTCTTTTTGTAAATGTCAACTTGTTTGATATCATCGTCATATTCATCATCATATTCATCATCATATTCATCGTTTGATATTACAGAGGTCGTAGGATTCCGTTGCCCCGACAAGGTTGAACCAGGTACCCTTGCTTACAAGTTCTGGCCATACCCACGATTTGCCATCGGAGATTGTGGCAGACTCATCAGTTGCGTTAACGGATATCCCCGTCTGATTTCATGTGGGGAAGGAAAGGTCGTCAATGAGGCTTCATTGACTTGTGAAGAGCCAGAATTCGTTCCTAAATGGTACAGTTGTCATCATTACTTGCTTTTATTATTCGTGTCAATAGTCCTATATAATACTTTAATTAACCATTTAATTTGACTTTTTTTAGTGCCACCTATTACGCCGTAAAGAAGTAAAATCTCTGCTGTAGTAAGTACAGAAATCCTGAGAGAGATATTATTATACCACACGGAAATCAGTGTTGACATCAAGGAAACACCAACATATATCATCATTATCAATAAACTTTTTTATTTTTGTACTTTATATTGGCCATAACATCTTTACCTCTAGCATGAAGTCGTTTTAGTGACGTTGTTTCGTCTTGTACGAGAATAAACAAAAGTAAAAAAGAGCAAAAAAATGGTTTTTAGAAACGTTTTTATTTACACACTTTTATTGTTTCCCTTAAAGTATTTCATCATCTAAAAATGTTAACTTTTATTTTACTTGTACATCCATAAAACAAACAATATAACGCTCACGTATGCCACATGAAACACACAAATTATATTGGATTTCGATTTACAACGAACAGAGGCATATGAACTAACATTTATATATATGTATAAAAGCAGTACAAAAAACTTACATCATTTATGATTTAAGACCTAAAAGTAGAGTATATAAGTATAGTATATAAAAAGTGCATATTTTTTATAACTCAAGGTAATTTTACATACACGTAATTGATTGTGTGAAATGTATACTTAAACTGCTGCTCTGAAACTGTCATTCATTGCCATAAAAATGGCACTTGCAATTTGCGACTAAAGATTGAACCATTGTAGTAATGAGGATATTGACATGAGAAGGTATTTTTTTTTACTGTAAAGACGAATTTGACAAAAAAAATACTTTAGTAGACTTAAGCTTAGTAGTCCCTTAAACCTGCTGCCTGTTTCCCTCATCCCTGTAATTTAAAAGTTGTTCTTCACTAAATTCTTGCTGCTGTTGTTGTTGTTGCGGCTGCTGTGCGTAGTATTTGGGAGCAAAGCTGCTGGCAGCATTCTCTTGGATGTCAGAAGCTGACGCCCTAAGCTGGGCAGCTTGAACCTGGGGTCTGGAACCAGGTCTTCCCTGATGTCTTTCGCGTTGTTCCTTTGGCTTGTCCTCCTCTTCTTCTGGAGGGGGAGGAGTGGTTGATGGAACATCACAATCTTCAGTGGGAGGCACCACACAACGGAAAGACTTTTTGTCAAAGACTAACATAGCTGGACACCGTTGGAGACGGGGATATCCTCCTTGGCAAGACCAGTAGCGATTGCAGGATTTTCCAAGGGGAACGTTGCCGTTGGGATCCTCTTTGCAAAGAGCTGAGGCGTGGATAGACAATTTGTAATGAATATTTTTACATGAAACATTTTACATGAAAAAAGACGATTTTTAAAATAGTTTATCTTACGATGTTTTTGGCATCCAGGAACATTTTCGGGCCAGTCACAAGCATGAGTGTCCTCATTATACAACAGTCCTCCAATGCAAAGCTGTTCGGTGGCAGTGCCATTCCTAAGGTTAGAGTTAGGTAAAGTAATATTTCATGATTTTAAAACAAAAAACTACGATTATGGTTTTTTATTTACCAACACGTCCAATATCTCGTACAACTGGTTTCATGCCCGAAGATGCCGTACAACCAATCACAGTGTTCCGTTCCAATTGGAGGATCTAAAATCACACATTTAGAAAACTAATTTTGAGCATTTGCATCGAGGAGACACACATCATACATCTGGTAAATATTAGTTCATTTCCAATCATATTCAATTAATCAAAGAAAAGGGATGCAATTAATCAAAGAAAAAGGATTCAATTAATCAAACAAATAAATGAAAATGATTTTTTGAGTCTCCAGCATATCAAAGTATTCGTGTGACGTCAAGGTCTCATACTGGCAAGCTTTTTTCCTTCGCAATAGTTGCCTCTCCAGGGGTAGTCACATCCATCAGCTACTCCCCGATTTCTCCCAGCAAACGCAAGCCCGTTGGGACAATCATATAATTCAGGTTGACCGCCGCCGGGCTGACCACTTCCCGAACATTCCCAATACCTGCGTTTAATTGTCAAAGAAACCTAATGAAAACTTGAAATACCGATCCCCGTACCTGTCACAGTAGGTCGCATCGGCGACAATCTTCCCCTTGACGTCACATGGGTTAATCTGATCTGAATTCTTCTTCTGAGCAATGGCGCCCGTTACTGCCAGCACTGTTACCACGATTTAAGAAAAGCACAAAAATTCTACATTACTCAACGAGACAAACAAAACCTGATTATTACTTCGTGAAGGTCTTCCACTGCAGTCAACGTTGAAATCGTAATCACACGGTCCAAAAAGCTGATTCCCTCTGTTGGCCCGCCCTCCACCGCCGTAAACCAAACCATTAGCGCAGTTTTCCACTATCGTTACATTATTTTTAGAGCAAGAATAAAACTTGTCACATGACGTTTCGTGCGGCGCTGTGCCACTTTTAGTGCTGCACGGATCAATAACCGCCGTTGTACGCACTTGCGCTGAAACATGCAGCCCATTCCAATTACCGATAGTTTTCCCCGCATGCAGTGTTAGCAACATCACCATTAGTAGTTGTGTTATTTTCCCAATAAGCCAACCCGATGACGACGTCGTCGCTGCGAAATTATTAGATTAGTATTTTGTACACATTTATACAAGTAATTATATACAGAGATATCATACAGAATCCTTCAGGGTTAATTTTAAATGGTAGGTGTGTATCATGTCAAATGTCAATTTCAAACGGTTCATTAACTCAAATTGATGTTCTATTGAATGGATTTTAATGAATTATAATTATGGTTACATCAGTAGTGTAAAGAACATTAAAGTTGCAAATGTAAAATGCATGAAGAACGTAACGCAAAAAAAAATCGATTTTTTGGACATTCTCCTGAAAGTAAATTTGTAATTACAGTGGCTGCTCAAAAAGATATTTGTCCTCAGATTAACTTAACACTTATCCTATAACGGCTGCGACTATTACTGCTAAAATGATAATAACTCCAATACTTCACGTATGGGCGGGAGAGAAAGAAGAGTAGTATATTCCGCGTCTCCTTGGTCACACTTTTTTACATGGGGTAAATAGACACGTTAACATTGTTGTCACGGTACCCTTAGATCTCCTCCCCCACCCTACGTTTACGTTTGTTACATTCTATATGAACATCCCCAAAAACTCTGACAATGACGATTGCGTTGCGCGTTTTTTCAGTGTCCTAGAGCGTAATTAAAAGTCGTGGTAATAATGTATGGTGCCATTTTTTGCCTCCCTAAACATGCATCCATCTTTAATTGACAGCAAACGAAAGGTAACTGACCGACCTCCCCAAAGATCCCAACAACCCTTTGCCAGAGATGTTAGTATTACACGAAAATTATGGCAGACTAATTTTTCATCTGTTGACCCATATAACATCAGTGAAAAATATATATGGCAGTGTGGACAAATCATCCACTACGGTCGAAAAAAAATGTCTAAGAGAGACGAGGTATTTAGAAGGGAACATTCTTTGTCGAAGAACAATATTAAATTACACACACAACATTCATTCGCTCATACGTATATACACACATCATTTCAGTTTCAACAGCCATACATTTCAGATTTCTAGTGCACAGTAATGCGCGTAGTGGTGACGAAGAAAACACTACGTTTGTTGGATATTACAAGAAATATGCAAGGCATGTTTGCTCTCATCAACATCATCAATAACATGCTAATTTATTTACTGTTGATGCAATTCTATTGCATCATGAAGATGATGATAATGTTGATGTTGTTGACGAAGATGATTATGTCCACATATTGAATACATATATCTTTCTTCTCCTAGCCCATACATCCCCCACCTTTTTTCATACACGACAAATTCATGCACGCACTCTTGCTTTTTCTTCGGTCTTTCAAAAAAAAACTTTGTGTGTACCTATGCGCATCTGTGATAAAAAATGGGAGACTCCTTTTTTGCTGTTGAAATTGATACCTGTTACATATTATACACGTAGGTATACTAGATCGTTTCTTAAAATAAGGAGATTCATGCAAATGAGATGACTGTTGCAGCAATGGGCGAAAAATACTAATAACAATAAAAATAACTAAGACCATAATATATCTACACACACACAGAGAGAGAGAGAGAGAGGGGGGGGGAGAAAACGTCGTAAGCGATTAAAAATGTAAAGTACAAGACTTTAAAGTACTTTTAAGTGAGCAATATTATTAATAATTGCACCACGTTGTTTGTTGGTGTGTGTGGGTAAAGTACCTATGATTGCTGCGTGTACGGAGTACAAATCATAATGATAAGTATGATAATAGCGTTAAAAACACGATTATGTTTTGTGTCTGTGACTTTGGGTGTTTCCTTTAAAATATTGTTATTTCTAGGAGTTGTTACTGATAAGCGTAAATAACGAAGGCAACAACGACGACGAAGACGACGATATTGTTACAAAATGATCTCTCGGGGGAGATTTTTATAGAAGGAGAGGTAAGTAAAGTAAAGTATTTTTAAATGCAAAAAATGCAATCAGTCCAATCAGTAATATAAACGAGTGCACACATTCAACAGTGCGTGAGGGCATTGCTACTTTAAAACTTCAAATATAGAACATGATGACGACAGACATACGCAATGATACATATATTTTAAAACGAAAACTTTCAATTGTGAAAAATCATTGTGAAGAATATACAAGGAAATTGTGATAGACTATTGGACAGTACAGTGTTTAACGTCGTTATTATGGGCATACACGGTCGTCAAAAGACAAATAATCGCTGCAATGCTGTTATGTTGCTGCTGCCGTTGTGATAAAATAAAACGCGTTTGTTTAGTTATTTACATCGACACATGGATTGACTAAAAGTGACCTATAGCTCGCTGTACATGAACGATGAGATTACTTTCATCTGCCAGTTTGTAATTTATTTTAAAAGTCTGCTATAATTTATAATGAACTTGTTCATTGGGGTACTAATATGTTGTCGTGAATGAAAAGAGGTGGGGGCACCACCAATATGAAGTTTGAATGAAATTTTAAGAGATAATGAGCAGGAACATAATTAAATTAAATTCGCTACGAACGTTCTCCTCAGTTTCTCTCTCTCTCTCCCTCTCTAACTGAATGCATGAGTTCCTTAATTATGGGTGGAGGAGTCGTGAAACTAAATTGCATGGGTAGGT